>VXBJ01006122.1:158928-231977 GCA_013400055.1 Nycticryphes semicollaris
GGAAAGGGGAAAGAGGGGAAAGGGGAAAGAGGGGAAAGGGGAAAGAGGGGAAAGGGGAAAGAGGGGAAAGGGGAAAGAGGGGAAAAGGGAAAGAGGGGAAAGGGGAAAATATTTCAACTTTATTTGCATTGTAACAAGGAAGTGGCCAATAGCAGCCCCCAAGTCTGTTCCTTAGATCACAAATCCCATAATTAACGTTCTTTACCTTGACAATAACAGGTGGCCTGTTGATCACAATATCCCTGCTCACCATCAGAATTTCTCCACACTCTGGATCTGAGACAGCAACTACTTTCATAATGTTGTGATCACAGAGATAAGGTCCGTATTGACTGTATGATATACACAGTGGAATTTTTTTCACTGTAAAACAAATAGATTTCAATTATTTTTTCTGATTTTAGGGCTAATATTTCTACTTTCCTTCCTCCCAAAGTTTACCTTGGACTATAAAGGCTTAATTAAATATGAAGCTAGCACAGCATCTTTGAATGTTTTTCATGTCATGAAAAGTCATGACATGATTTTTCTTGGTTTAGAATGATACATTGTTAGCTTCAACAACCAGCTTCACAGTTGTAAGTTAATATAACTGTATCAGGGCCTTTTCAAGGAGGTTGATTTATTATTATTTCATTCCACTGTAATTCTTAAAGCGATAATTCAAATGTAGACAACAAACTAAAGCTTGGTATAACAGAATGTTATAATCAGGTATGATATTTTGTCTTATAATGATGTGCTTTAATTAAGGGATCATGTTTCTTCCAGAAAAAGATATTGATCATAAAAATAAGTATTTATGTTCTGATATGCTTTTTCACTTCCTAGGACATGGCATACCTAGAAACAATTAATTCAGTGCTCAAAACAAGTGGCCAAAAGAAATAAATTTCTTTTCTGATAGAAAGCTGCAGCTTAACCTTTATGTTGAATGGAGAATCCAGAAATGAACTTTTATCAGCAACAAGTTTTTAAATTATCATAAAGAATCTCTTGAGAAATTAAGACTACAGTTTGCCTGTCACTGTACGTGTAGTATTGACATTGTGTTGATTTTTGAGTGATCAGCCTTAAGTAAATTCAGCTGTCAATATTTAACATTATATTCACTTCCCATCGCTCTCAGGTTTCCACTAATCCTAAAAACCAAACCATCTCCTGAAAAGTAGACAAAAAGGTATTAGACAAATTCACCTTCTTACCTTCTCTTGGACCCAATGTGACATTCACACTGTCTTTCCAAAACTGATCCATTGGGCAACCACTGTAGGTTATTATTTGTGCAGACAAATTAAATTTCAGGGTTTTGTTTTCACTACGCAAATTTTCAAGCAGCCAGTGCAGTTGGACATCTTCACCATACATTGGGCAGTTAGCCATCTTTAACCTCATGTTAATACCAGAGTCACTCAAAAATGGGTTTTTCAGAGATGATAACTCTCTATCAATATGGCAGTTGGAAGCATTGCAGTATCCTGGATGAATTCTTCTGTAAGCCCGGTAATAGGCTTCTTTGTTTTTTACAGAACCTGTTAAAGAAGACACATGATAATAAATCTCTGGAGGCACAACAAGTAATATATATCTAAATCATAACGATAATTAAATGTCTTCCTTCTCCCTCCAAAATTTAATGTAGTGGCTTGGTGTATAATAAATCCACCAGATAATGAAGCACAAGATAGAGTAGTCTGAATGCATAGAATAAAATAAATATCTCAGAGAAACATTAAAAAAATTATTTTGCTTTTATTATTTAAATTTAGAAATGGTCATGTAACTCTCAAAACGTATAATTAGTGCAAAACACAAACTATTTGACACTTTATAACTCTTTTATGTGTTAGGAATCTCTCAAAAGGTGAAATACACCTTTCACACAAAGAAGCTATCAATTGTTTTCTTTTTTGTCCCTGTTCAAAAAAACCCCCAAAAAACAGGGCTTGTAATTTTACCATCAACTGCAATCCACTCTTCATTCCTTTAGGCAATTTTACTGGTTCAACTCCTCCCTACTACCAGAAGATGAGAATCAGTATTCAGTAGCCCAAAGTAAATATAGGAGAACATCCTAATAGAGGAATTCAGTAAGTAAACATGTTACCTGACAGATCTGGTACAAGAAGCAACAAGTAAGAAGTTAATCCTGGGTTTAAAATAAATTAGGGTTTTTTAGATTATCTTAAAGCTGCTAATACTTTAAACTACTGCACAGGTGAGACCAAACCACTTACACATGAACAGTGGTATTAAAAGAGATGGAAGGCATGTCCTGTGAGGAGTGGCTAAGGACTTTGAGTTCATCTAATTTGAGGAAAGGAGGCTGAGAAGTGACCTCATTCCTCTCTATAGCTTCCTGAGGAGGGAAAGTGGAGAGAGAGGTGCTGATCTCTTCTCCCTGGAATCTAGTGGTAGGACACATGGAAGTGGTTCGCAACTGCATCAGGGGAGGTTTAGACTTGACATTAGGAAAGATTTCTTTACTGAGAGGGTGGTAAAACACTGGAACAGGCTTCCTAGAGAGACAGTCAATGCCCCAGGCCTGTCAGTGTCTTAAAATGAGTCATTTGGACAATGCCTTTAATAATATGCTTTAACTTTTAGTCAGCCCTGAAGTGGTCAGGCAGTTGGGCTAGATGATCATTGTAGGTCCCTTCCAACTGAAATACCGTATCTGATCCTATCCTAAATGGATGTATTTACTTTGTGTTTCATTTGAATTATCTAAATGTGTATAGAAGTTCAAGAATAAAAACCTTTGAACAGAAAGATATCACCCTCTTTCTCAAAAAAGGACAACTTCAGACTGTTCTACTAATTTCAATACAGGACAGATTGTAGTGATAGTTTTTTTATGATTAATATTTAAAATTTCCTTTAACTCATTAAATGACTTTTCATCATACCTAGTTCATACTTGTAAGCTCCAGTAATATCTTCAAATTGCTCACTGCCAACGCCCTTGGTGATTAGATGCTGTCCACATGGCCAAGCATCACAGAAAAATTTTGTTTTTTTGGCATTGTTTTGGGAAAGCCAGCCAACATAGTTTGAATTTACTCGAGAAAACATCTGATGGCCATCATAGTCCAAATCCAGTTCCCCTTCTCTGATGCTTCGAACCCACGTAGGACCGCTGCAAGCTGAACCTGAGCCAGAAAACAAAAATGTTATATTAGGTTGCAACCCGAGTAGTAGAGAAACTCAACAACATAAGCTGAGGGAAACAATTACAGTAATAGTAAACAGCTACCTCTGCCCGTTTCCAAAGGTGTTGGATCCAGACATTGCCAGTCACCACAGCATTGATTTAAGTCTCTGCGGGCCATCCAGGATTCATTCCAGCAGTGATATCGCCTGTAGGATGCAAGAATACAAGATAAAAGACATCTCTTGGATTATCAAGTTCAATGCCTTATGGTGGAGAAAAACCATGTCAGAGATAACCTTCTAATCATCTGAAGATCTTTATGTGGTAACACTGTTAATGATGTTTGGGGACAGGTGTTGTTTGTTTTGCTTTATATCCCTCTGGAAATTTGTTCCAGGACCTTGCAGACCTGATTGTAAAACATTCTTCGCATAGCCCCCTATATTTCACTTGATAACGTGCCAACACATTCTTTTAAGTAGTTTATTTTTCTAATTTTCTATTCCTGCTTCTCCAGAGGAAAATTACATACTATCTTAGTCTTCTTTTCAATGGCTTAACAAAGAATAAATCTTTAAGTCCTCATTCCCTTAGTCTTTCACTTTGACTTCATCTTTTTTACACATGAAAGGGCAGAAAATTCACTAAAATCTCTCACAGATCAGACCTGGATACAAACAAAATTCTGGTGCAGTAATCAGTAATATCATAGTAAATTGAAAGGTTTACAAGAATGAAGCAATCCATGCTAAGGAACATCAGGAAGACAACATAATTATCAACCATGTGATTATGAATGAAGATAATAGAATTTGTGATAAATTTTCCCTTTCACTTCATAATCTACTTAATATTTTTACAGCTTCTAGATTCAGCTGAGAAAGACAAGCTGGTAGCTTCAATTCTCACAAGTGGGGTGGTGTCATTTTTTATTTTTTTTCAAAATGCATATTAAGCAGATTGCCTCCAGTAATTTCATGTTTTTGAAATAGGCTATTAGGAAACCAGTGTTGCCACACCAAAGAAAGAGATATACTGATCTGCTAGACTTATGCAACTATTTCTATCTTTGAATTTTTGACAAATCTAAAAGATCTTGTTTATTTATTATTTACCATAGCTTGTCTTTACCACACAGGTTTTTTCCAGTACAGTCAAAAGTCTCATTGATACCAAGGGGATTCTCGATTGAGCATGGAAAACAGAAGTTCGTGACAACACGGCTGGGAATTCCCAAACACCTCATCACTGAAAGGAGAAAAATATCCATGAGCCATTACAAATGGTAAACAATAAAGCAAATCTTTCACTTATTTTAGAAATAATTCTCCTATATTTTATTTGCAACTATATAAACAGTTGGGATAATAAATATTTGGGAGGCAGTGACTACGTTTTCAAAACTTTTTAGTTATTGAAAAGTAGTCTGAAAACAGCCTAGCATAAATGAATGGCTTATTATTCTTCCAGCCACAAAACCAGATCTGTTTCAAGTTCATAAATTATTAACCTGATTCTGTGTTAATACACCACCAATTATTTTTTTTTTTGTAAACAGAGTTTAGTACATTTAGATTCATATATTGAATATCAATTTAATTTTCTTCAAAGTAGAAGCAGGTTCAGTAAATAAGTGGTATAGAGTTAGGACTCATTTTTTTTTGTTTGTTTGTAGAGTTTAGTCCACTATTATCTCATCCTTTGTAGTAAAAGAAGTTAGTGGTTTTTCTCATCCTTCAGACCTCACCCAAAGGATGAATTCTGGCTCCACGATGCTGCACGTGTTCTGTGTTTTAATAAAAGCTTCAGTATTGATAGCTCTGTGGCATAAAGGTCACAGAAAAGACCGTACTGCTTTTCATCTTGCTCTCCACACTGTATAGGAAAGCAATTGGTTGATAATGAACACAATGTTAAGAGCCATGCCATATCATAACAAGAGAAAAATACTCCATTTCTTTTATAGGAAAATGCTTATGAGTAATATTCTTCCAATAGTTATTAGGGTCAAAGGGTTTTGACCCTGGTTTTCTCTTATCCTTGTCGGATAACTGTGTAAGTGCAGACTGAAATATCATACCTGTGCACATTACTGAAGCAAGAGACCCACAGTACCCATATCTGACTGGCCTGCATCTGCCATTGTACCATTGCTGAAGAATTGGGACACTTCCATTCCAGGAAAATGGTTTTGTTCCTTTCAGGTAATCATTGTTTTCTGGAATCTTCATTATACTGTTAGTGGTATGGCTGCTTATCTAGAAATTAAAAAGAAAAACAACCTTTTAAAATAGCTGACCATGTCCTCACATCCTAAGTAGATCACAAAATCATCAGAGATTAGTGTTACAAGTTAGTTTTTCCTGTGAATCTGGGCACAGAAAGGATTTTCCCTGCTACTCATACTGTGTTAAACTACAGTGCAATATGTCCTTCTGTAATATAATGAAGTGTGACCCCGTCTATTCAGAGGTCACACACCATAGAGGTCTTACCATGTGATTTACCACCATGCTGACATGCACAGGATCATTGCGCCAACAATGGTCACGATCAGAGCCATGATGGTAACTGGCACCCATGTCTAGGATCTTCAAGCAGATATCCAGAATTCCATCTTCAAACTGAGGAAAGAGAAAGCACCATGGTATTTTCCCTTTGATAAAGTGACTTTCTTGTCAATAATACAGTCTTTTTCATGTATATGAGCTGTCCTCAATCCTACCCTGCAGTCAGATCCTCAAACATTTTTTTGTGCATTGTAGTCTGGAATGGTCTTAAAAATCTTTCACACCCTATAATGTAGCAAGCATTTCTGAAAATATATGGATAATATTTCATTTATCCAGATATGGATGACATCTACTTCTGAACAAGTCTTCAAAAGTTACCTGTCCAAAGTGCCATGGTCGAGAGGTAATATGCTTGTGAACTCCCTCATACAGTATCCCGTGTTCATTCAGAACATACTCTTCTCTGTGGGCCTGATTGTCCATATATACAGGGTCATCTGGAAAAGATGCAGAGCTATCAGTCAGACAATATGTACATTTCTAGCACCTTCTACCTCACTGGATCCGTCTTTCTTTCCTTATCTTTGATTTATACTTTTAAACATTTTCAAGGATCTGGGCTTTTTAAACATTCACATACAATTCATTTCTACTTACAGCTAGGTATTATGTTTATTAACTCTCTCCCTACTATAGTATACCTGAACTTGTGATTATCTTCACACTAAGCTGTTATAGGAGTTCACATCAAGTTCACTGTTCTCATAGAGTTTGGTATCTGATTTTGATCAAATCATAAGCACAGGCAATGGAATTTGACATGTAATGATTTTGGCAAGGTACTAGAGACCCCAGAACTGCTTGCTACCAGAACCAGATCTACAGAATTTCATTTGTATTTCTACTATAGTGTCTGACGGTGACACCCCAGAATCAAAGAACAGTTGAGGCTGGAAGGAACTTCTAGAGATCATCTGGCCCAACCCCTCTTGTTCAAGCAGGAAAACCTGGAGCTAATTGCTCAAGACCTTGTTTAAATGGCTTTAAAATACCTCCAAGGATGGAGACTCCAAAACCTCTTTGGACAATCTGTGCCAGTGCTCAGTTACCCTCACAGTGAAAACATGTTTCCTGATGTTCAGAGAAAACTCCCTGTATTTCAGTTTGTGCTCACTGCTTTTTGTCCTATCAGGCTAATATAGAAGTGTGTGTGTGAAATTACAGTACATCCCTACTACCATTAAGGAAACAAATCAAAACATTGGCTTGAGGCAATTCTTGAACTTGAAAGAATAAATAAATAAATAAAAATCCCTTCCAGTTTCTCCTAATTTCTGTGGCTCCATCGCTTACTTTACCATCTAAGTAATAAATATGTCCAACATTTTTACTCATTATTAGCATTTTTCTTAAAACTCTCTGCTGATCGCTAGAGTTCTTACCTGCACACCAAGGGTTAAAAAGGACATAAAAATCTCCAAGACATCGCTGATATGTATGACCACAAGATGTGATTTGCATATTGAGAATATAACGTCCAATGCAGGCATTGGAGGGAGGAAACACACTGATATTGATGCATTTTGGCTGATGAATTTTGTAGGAAGCACTCCAGCAGGTTTGATCTAGACATCTGCCCATTGGGAAAGTACATTTTGTCTCATTTGATTCGCAGGGTCTGAGGCCTTTACAGGAGAATAAAAACAACTTCAGTCAGACTAAACAAAGCACAGGTAAAAGGCAAATAATTTCCTTAGCCATTATTTGCAATGCAAAGCAGGTGGATTTCTTTTTCACTTAGCAGTTCTGTAGCAGAGCGAGAAAACTCTACATGCTAGCAGAACTGCCTCTTCACACAGAAGACACATGAGTGGATATTATTTGTCACTGAAGACTATGGGAAATATTACCAGCAAAGGACTGGGAAAGACTACGCAGCGTTTGGGAGCAACTACCTGTCTCCACGGTGAAAATGGCCTGGTCCACAGAGTCATCCCATTCCCGATTTTGGAAGCGAGCATAAAAGCTGAAGGCTTGCCCTCTCCTTATTATCTGTCTGTCAGGTCCGAAGAAATGGGTATTATGAATTTGGCAGTTGGAAGGACAGTTCAGGTCGACCTCTCCCAGTTCAATGACTGCAGGTTGGAGAAATGAAAATAAAGGAAAACACAGATAATTGAAAGCCCGTCATTGTCTGAGGTCAAGATTACATGAAAGATAAGATAATGACAGGCAAAGATAATTGTTTCAAAAAATTCATTCAAGAGTTCAATCAAAATTCAGCAACACATAGAGACGTACATCCATAAAGTATCCTTACAAATTCATCACTTCCCAAGCTTGCAGGTGGAAACTTGTATAACTTTTTGATTTATAAAGCTGTGTTACAAGTTTCACGTCTTTTATACAGTGCATACAATATCTATGAAAATACTGGGTGTTGAGGGATGATATTAGTACCTCTACTTGAAAAGCTGATTTTGTGTTGTAATACTCTCTCCACATTAAAACTTGCTGTCTACAGTTACTTTTCAATCACAGCTAGATGGCAAATGTTTTGCACATGAGATCAGTTGAGAGGTTTGGGGGTTTTTTTACAAGTTATAAAAAAATAAAGTAAATTCAGTAAATAAAATATTTGATAACAAATGGAGATGTTTGAAAGCTTAAATGTCAGTCCTAATGAGTAACAAAAAAAAAGAGATAGGAATAAATATCCCTCCAAAATTGTAAATACTGTTAAATTTGCATGTAAATGTTCCCATCTGCATTTCCCAAAGTCATAAAAGGTTTGCAAACATCTTTAAGAAACTTAAGGAAATTATTTAAGGAAATATTCACAAATTTTGACATTCCAAGAAAATGCTGACAAACTGTACTAAGTGCTATGATTAGCTTGACAAAAATCTTGGCTGTCCCCCGCCTTTAGGCATCCTGCCTGGATATCAGCCATTTCATAGAGGTAATTATGATCCTGGTGCCAGAAGGATGGGTGGCAGCACTCATTTTTTACTGATTTGCATACAACTTTTTAGTTTCAGAAGTGTTTCACTCTAATTGAAGACAATGCAGATTCTCAGCAGTTTTAGAAATTGGGCTTACTGAACTACAAAGTCTTGTATATTATTTTAATTCTGAAGAGTTAATTTTCATCCTGCTAAGCTGGCAGAACAACCAAACAATGCAACTTCTCTAACTATATTGGCACTAAGGTGAATACAGAGTTCACGTTCAGGGGAAATTAATTTTTCCCATCCAGAACCAAGAGTGTATCCACATAAAAGGAGACTCAGAGCTAAGCCCAGGGGATGGAGCACAAACCAGTGAAGTTTCACAGGATCACATCCTGATGTTAATCGTAACTGAAATTAATTGGGAGAGAGGCGAGTAGGGGAAGAGAAAAAAAAGCTTTTTCTGTTTTATTTCCTTGAACAAAAATAATTTCATTTTTCCTCTAACCATTTAAATTTAGTAATGAATTGGTCATTCAACGCTTCAGCAAAGATCAGCAGATAAATGCAGACCTGAGTGTTAACCGTGTTATAAACATGCACACTATTAACAACAAGCAAAAAACCTGGCAATGCATTACATCATTATTGCTCACGAATGCATCATACCTGCTGACAGAAAGAGTTCCAGAATTGACCTGAAAAATCTCATATCTTAATGAGAGTTGTCAATCATAAGACAAAGTGTTCTGGTTGAACAGAAAGGATTAAAAGTGCTTGTAGCACACATGACAAATTCCTGTGGTCAAGAACACTGGAAGAACCTGAGATCCTCGCCCATCCTCTGGAGGCGTTTATAGACCAAGACAACTACGCTTCATCCACTCATTAATCCAGCTGAACCGGAACATCAGGGAGTTGAGATATTACAAGTTTCCCAGAGAAGTTCTTTAAAGTCAGCCCACAGTTTGCTTATCAGAGTTAATTATCAAAAGTGGATCACAAAGGAGCTAACAACTGCTTCTTAAGCAAAGGTAGCTCAGAGAAAATACTGAAGGTGAATCAATTTCACATCTCTTGCTGTTTTTTTTCTCTCTGGTAGAAACCCAGACCTCCAATACCAGTCACTGGGTTTTCTCTGTCAATACACATTTTGCCTTCATTCCAGAGGGAATAATTTAGATACCCATTGTGAAATACTGCTTCCAGCATGACAATACTGAAAACTAGTACTTTATGCTGGAAATAAAATGTATTCTTTCCCATGCTCTTTCTTATTCCCAGAATTGGCTGTTGTTTCACCAATTCTCTGTAGCTTTTTTTTTTCTTCTATAAAAGTAAAGGCTCTTTTCTAAAGTAGTTTTTTTTTTTTTTTTCTTCTTTCTCATTAAGTCCACAAATAAAAATCATACAAGTAATCCCTGGACTTGATTCCACACTGCAATATTTTTTTGGGTCCTTCCACCTGACCACTTAATTATTTCTGCTTTCAGTATTGAGTCAAGTGATAGTAAAGTTTCAAGACACTCACCTTCCATTTTTCTTCTACATGTACTAGTATCTGAAGTATAGTACTGGTGGAGGTACCTGCTCCTCAGCAAGAAGCACTGCAAGGTCTGGCTGATCTCCTCTGCAAACCAACCTAATTTCCTCTCTGTAACATTTATATTCAGAACTAAAAGGCTGTCACACATATTGCATCAACAAAATACCAGTTTACAAAGAGGCCCCACCCATGTGTCTACTGATGCTCATAAATGATTCATTTTAACTTCCAGCATTATTAGGGAGAGTCCTGCAGGTGAAGTAAGGGAGAGGTCTTGGTACCTCACCTGTATCACAGTATTCTCAACGTCCCACAACTTGCCATGTGTCAAAAACATTTTAAGACCAGGATGAATCTAAACACATTTGAGTGTAAGCCATTATTTTTAGCCATTTAAAGTTCCCATAAATTCCAGAACCTACCATTCCCTTCTGGCTAGACATCTTCCCCTATAGAAAAACAGACTTAAACTGAATTTAGGCTCTCCAAGTGTTATGATCACCGGTGGGTATTTTTATTATAATATAAACAGAAATCCCAGCTTTCAGAAAGTCTGCATGGCACTTCCCTCCAAGTGCAAGTCAGAGTAAAATGAACAGTTACAAACTTTTCCAGCTAAACTGTAAAAAAAACAGAAAAGATGCATTAAATGTTTTTGAAGTTGACAGTAAAATTTAATCTAAAAGTCACAGAATTTATTTATACTATGTATTTATGTTCTAGCACTCAGCCAGTTTTGTAGCTTCTTAGCTTATTTCACTTCCCTTCACCCAAAATTACAAAACCATTTAAGATTTTTCCAATAACTTCTGTGTACATAAAAACTTTAAATATTTTGACACAAAAATGTGTCATTTTATTTAGGTTTCAGGTATATTTAATGAAATAAAACAAAGCAACTACAACAGTGTTTTCTCTGCACACTGTAATGGGGGCATTGGCCTGTATGTAGGAGAAATGATTGACATTTCCTCTGTCAAAACCAGATTGAACATCTGCTGCAGTTGCCTCCTGTCCTTTTTATGCCTCTATGCCAAGCTTTACTCCATAAGATATCCTTTGAACCTATGCAAGCTATTTTACAGATTAAAAAAAAACATAAAACTAAAAAAAAAAACCTCCCACAAAACACCCACAAAAAAAACACCAAGCCCAAAACCAAGTGTCCTTCATTGATATAGAAGTAGCATGACTGAAGTTCAGTGATTTGCATAGCTGCCTGGATTCCAGACAGTGCTTTAAGAAATCACAAAATCAAACAGCTTAACTAACAGTGAAATAACTTCGTAAGCATAATTTGAACAACTCGGGTATTGTGAAATAACTTCACAGGAATTAAAGCAAAGAAAAAAAATCAGCACATCATCAGCTGGTTTGGAATAATGTGGTTAAAATCGTTGTATGACATATATATATGAAAGCATACACAATATTCAGTGTGTTCATTTCCAAAAATAGTAAATATTTGGCTAGTTAGTAGGCAGACATTAAAAAATGTGAATCTTAATTGTGTCCTTCTTTTCTCATATATCTTAACACTTGTCATTTGATTATTAAAATTCAGCTTATTGAAAAATTAAAACTTAAACCCAATACTATTCAATGAGAAATAATATAGCAGCCATAAAAACACAATCAATTTTAAATCAACCTGTAAAATGGGAATGGTAGTGGGTCTAGTCACCCATTGGAGACCTGTTTACAAACTTATGTCCATACTAGCACCCAGAGAACAGAAAAGTACTGAAGGTGGCCATAGCTTCCAAGAATAGATTAAAATCCTCTCAAATACCTTTAATTCAGTGACCTGCCTAAAATATTTTGGTAAATGAAAGCCTGTGACAAATAAAGAAAACAAATAAGCATCAGTAAATGGCTACACCTGTGGGTTCAAAGAGACTTAATTAAGAGTTTAAAATAATAAAGACCTGAATCAGGAGAGGAACACTTTCTGTATGGATATGAGTCACTGACTTTAAGTGACTTGCTTAGATCCTTGAAGCTGCTTTGGTGCCTATCTGTCTCTGTAGGATAACTATATAGATATCCAGCCCCAAAGCAAAGCCTCCCAGATACCCAAGGTCCTGCCTATCAGTGTTTGCAAAGCCATCCAATTGCTATTGCCAGCTCACAGCTACCAGACTGGTTGGTCCTCTCACTCAAGCCCAAGTCCCAAGTGCCTAAAGTAAGAATCTTTAACAAGCTAGAAAATCATAGCATACTAGCTCTTTAGGTGCACCCAGTCTATTCTTACCCCTCTTGCTTTCTAAGCCTTGCATCATATGAGTTAGGCCCAGGTAGTCCATGCAACAGGGCCAGCCAGCCTAAAGAAGGGGGTGTGGGAGAATGAGTGCAATGAGGAAATAGAGATATGGTTCAAAGAAAGGCCTCTCAGCTTGTGGCCTCTCTAAACAACTGATGTGTCCTGACTGCTGACCTTCAAGGCAGGTTGCTGCCATCTACCCAAGGAGTCGTCTTCTGGATAGAAACAGCTCCACTCCCTGCCTGACAGCAAGGTACACAGAGCTAAGGCTGATAGTGCCTTGGTCCCAGCTGGGGGTGCTTTTCCCCTCTGCCTCCGTCTTTTTCCCCTAATACTTCACTCATCCTTCTCTCAAGCTGTCCTCTCCCCATTACAATGGTATCTTACACAGCCGATATTCCCCAAGATGTTCAAAGATACTGATATGCCTGATGCAGGCCTGAAATTCTGCAGAATAGCACATTTATGAGGATTTAGGTGCTTCCAGAATTTAAGCCATTTAGGTTATTAAGTTTCTTTAAAGACCTTGACTTTGGCCCTTACTGCACAAGCATCTACGCAATAATAGTTTAGAAAGGATTTTTTTAATTCCTGGAGTAGTTGGTACTTACAACAGTACAGAATACACTTATCTTTTACAACAGGTTTTGTTTTGGTTTGGTTTGGTTTTTTTTTTTTTTCAAAAAAAAAAAAAGAAAAACTTGCATTACAATAAACTGACACATGATGAGCATTGACGGAGTCAAGTGGTGCACCTGGTAAGGCTCTGAAATTTTCATAGCTTTCTATTGCCAATTATGCCACTAGGAAAGGGCAAGGATTGAAGAACAGGGCACTGTAAACACAGAAAGAAAACCTGTGCACAGCACTGATGCAGTTCCACAGCATCACATACATTCAAGAACAACAGAGAAGTCGCAATAATCAAGCACCCAAGGAATCCCTTCAAGAAAACGGAATACAAAATGACAGCTCAGCAGGGGAAAGAATCAGAAAATATGTGAATTGTGATTAAAGTGTTTTGATGAAAGTGTCATCTAGTGGAAAGTTGGGGTATCTGCAGTGCTTAAAAGACATTTTAGCTATTCAACTTAAACAGGCAGCCCTAAAGTTCACTTTTTGCAGTTGATTGTATAATTGTATTCCTTTGCTCACTGGACTTGGAATTCACCTTGTTAAGGAAATGAACAATTATTAAGGAAATTCCTTAAATCCTTATTAAGGAAATTTTAACAATCTGGTCTAGTGGGAGGTGTCCCTGCCCTTGGCAGAGGGGTTGGAACTTGATGATCCCTCGATGGTCCCTTCCACCTCTAATGATTCTATGAAATTACAATTTTGTAGAACTAGCAATGAGTGATGGAATAAAAAGTTACCTGTCAAGTTGGGATATTTGAGGTGGTTAACTGTGATTGCTATCAGCTCACAAGAGTTCAGGAATCTTAACTTCTAACAAGGAATACAGAAGGGGGAAAAAAAGCCAAACGTGCCATAGGTTAACTCTAAAATAAGCGCATGTTCGTCAGGAATCCCCATCTGATCTTTAGAAGCTTTATATTATAAGGGCAATAGGCTGGCAAACCAACATGAACTCTGTCACAGAACGCACCCAGAAGTTTCTTAAAATTCATAAATCAATTTGCTACGAGGGTGCCTTTCATTAAAGAACCTGAAAGCACTGGCAGGTACTCTGTGGAGCGTAAGCAAGCATTACAACACCTTATTTACAGATGAATTAGGACAAAGAAATTCTTCAAATGAAATCTTAAACGAGAAGCCTGTGTGTTTTAAGAAGTACATGGCAGCTTTGTCTTGCTAGAACCTGGAGGAAATTAGTAGCATTAAATAATTATAGGTGGTTTCTGACACAACAAAACCACCAGTCTCCATACAAAGAAACCAAAACCTCCTTCAAGGCAGCTCCCAGCCCAGCTGGTCCGTAGCAACTCGCTTTGCGTTCTGATGGACCTACTTGCTCTCCTGTCTCTTAGCTTTTTACCGGGTTTACTTTAACTGCATAAGCCCCCTTTTTGCTCCATTTAATAAGATGGTTTTTTCCTCAGTGCCCATGAGAAAGACACACACCTATAAAGTTGCAGTATATGCAGAATGCAGAAAGGGCAAACAATTATAGGACGTGTACCTCATAAAGAGCAAGCAGCAACATCATTTGCGCTTAAGGCATATTGTCATCATAATTAGAACAGAACCCAGGTAAAATGCTAACTTGAGTCACACATATTGTAGGCCTTGCTTCTGTACTTCACCTTTACTGTGTAGCAACATCACTTTTTTTTTTTTTTAATTGGCTTTTTTTCATGTACCTTAATAGCAATAGCAATGGTGACCGGGTTAACTAAATAGAATAAAACTATAAACATTGTATAAATTGCAATTAATCAATTTCAATAAAGAGAAAAAAATATTTCCTACCAAAAAAATATCCCAAACCAAACCAACCTCTTTTCACAAACTGAAGCTAGAATTTGTAGCTGACTAATTTGCCAGGTAACTGACTCTGAGCGCTTTAAGTTCATTTTCAAATGAGCTGGTTCACAACTGCATTTAAAAACGGAATAAGCAGCAGTATTGTAAATTCAAACCTCAGCTCACTGAGCAGTAACTTTCCCACACAGAGAAACCTATAAATCACCAGGCCTGTGATTATAACCCACCAGTCTAACTGCCCAAGCAATAGGGTAGATACCACTGACACTTTGCCTGGACAGGCAATGCTAATTGGAAAAGATTCCGTCTGAGCAGTGTGAGCTGAAAGAATAAAACAAGGACAGATATTTACTGGCTTGGATCACAGATTTGAGGCTTTCTGGAAGAACGCAAGTTGGATCCTATTCTCTTCCTAAATGTAAAGTTTTAACTTTTAACAAAGCCTGCTTGTTGTTTCAAAAAAAAAATAAATCTGTGTTCTCCTCTAATGTGTTTTCTGAGATGTTAACTTAAAATTTCTTTATATAAAAGTAGAGCTGAGAATCTTGAGGCACATAAATATCTAAAATGCAGATCACCAACCCAGCAAAAACCTAAGACTCTCAATTACCAATATTGACAATAAAATGAGCTCTTCTTTTTACCTTGGAACTAACAGATACAAGGAAATGTTTTGGTCCTGACGAACTAATTTCAATACCTGCCTGATGTAAATTTTTTTCAAGATTTCTAAAATTTCCTATACATTGTTTATTTTGAATTTTTTAAATATATAGGTTTGGGGTTTTTTTATTATTTTAAGTGGCTGGGAGTAGAAGAATCATAAATTAAAATTAACAAGGATAGATTCTTAAAATTCTTGGCTGTTTCAAAACTCTATAGTCAAGAGCTTAAAAACATAGGGTAAATATAGAAGATATTGTGTAAGTGTAAAAAGAGTAAGGAAGACCCCATGTATCAGGGATGCAAATCCCAATTTTTATTCTTCTTAAAATACATATATAGACACACTCTTTCTTCAATGAGAAATAGCATAGTAACTCACTTATAGTCTCATAAGTCACAAAGATTTTTNCTGGTTTAGATGGAGGCAGGTAGTTGTGCAAGTCAAAACAATAGCTGCTGTTGGAAGTACCTTCATGGATTGGTTTTAGATATGCAATAAGCTCCATTCCATTTCTGACTGCTCATCCAACTCAAATCTGTTCCTTCAACAGAATTTAGCTCTAGTTCATGACTCTGTCATGAGGGACAGGCAGCTCAACTGAAACACTAATGGCAACGTATGAAAGCTCGAAACATAAGCCAGGACAGCTGATGTCTCCCCATATAAAGCAGTAAATATTTCCAGCTCCTGTACAAGCATGGTGTACAAACATCATCTTAGAAAGATACAGCAAACATTTCCAACTCTTTTACAAACACAGCTGTACAAACAGAGGTACAAATGCCAACATCTTTCTTTGAAGGCCCTTGTCTCCCTTTACTAGAAGTTTCTGAGTCAGTTGGCTTTCTTTACTTCAATAAAAATTCCTGTCTTGCTTTGAGATCTCTGCCTTTTTGTCAAGATGAACCCTGATGTGTCCTTTAGCACTTTAATATATAGTGGTCATGATCAGATTTTTCACAAGACCATTTCATAACATTTTATCTTTTCTACAATAGTTTCTGATACACACTTCAGTCTATATTTATTAAGCTTTACTACGAAAAACACCTACTAACATATTGTATAAAAGCTATATAAATGCTACCATCTTCAAAATTAAGACATCTTAACAAAAGGTACTGCCTTAGCTTAACATAGTTTCAATATACAGCTTTTATTCGTTAAGCATTAGACAGAGAAAAAACGGTACATATAATGCAAATGTTTTAGCAAAACATTGTGTATTTATTTCTGATTCCGCATCAATTTATACTATCAAAACATATTAGGCAGTTCTGTTTGGTGTTTTTTTTTTAGCAGAACGTAGTATGTAATGTCATTATGCTCACTGGACTGAATTTTAAGTTAATAATCTAAGTTAAAATAAGCGTAAGGTGCTGGTTTCATCTAGCCATGCTTTGTTTTGTCCTGAAAATTGGCATGGACAAATTGTTTTCACAACTTTTAATGAAAGTCCCTCACACATAGGAAAATAAATAGCACAGCACTGAATACACATCCTTTTATGCCAAGATGACCACCAATTCAGATATGATTGGCTAAGTACTGTTCCCCATTATACGTAGGCTACTTCTGCACTTAACACATCTGAACAAAAGTCCATGATGCTGAATTTTTTGCATTTGGAATTATTTTCAATGGAAATACCAGAGTAAGATTCTGCTGACATTTACTTTCATAATTTTTTTAAACACATTCCTAAGCGCATAAAGGTTCCAAATGTCAGCTGATACACAGAAAGAAAATCCAGAAATCCAGCTCACACCTCTCTGTTGGCATTTCACTATCAGAAAATTCTTCATTAACTTAATAAAAAAAAAAAAAAAAAAAAAAGTGGAATGACAACTTAATTGCATCATGAAAATAAACAGGGAGACATCTACACACCCAGGTATCACATATTTCAAGCAGCACCTTCCAGTTTTTCTAGTCAGCTTTTAAATAGGACTATATTTTAAGGACATACCAAAATGCTTTGAGCTACTTTACTACATACAAGCATGGATTCTCTGCACACTGAAGTTACAGTGCCATAACCTTGGTTTACTGCCTTTGAAACTAATCCAGTTCTCTTTAGTAATGCCTTTGTCTAATCCAGCTTTCAATTATGTTTGAAATTTATTTTTTTTACATACCAAGTTTTTCGGTTTCTGTGCAAACAAAACGAATATTCACAAGATCTTATGCAAATAATTTTGATATGCTTAGAAATCAATTAGTATATCAAGTCTATTCTTTGCTGGTTTCAAACACCACACGTTAGAGTGCAATTCTAACATCCTATACAATAATCTGAGATGAGTTCTTTTTTCATAAGCACATATCCAGCTGAGCAATAATTACAGTGAAATGTGCTGTCATCTTTCCAAAGAACAGTAATTAAGGATATGAGCCTGGATGTCTTGTATGCTTATGGAAACATTTTTTTCTTTACAGTTAATGATCATTCAAATAGTAAAACATTAAAAGGAAAATGGCAAAGGGTGTGGAGAGTGGCTGTCATCAGCCTTGTTCACTAGCTCCAAACTCTTGTCATCTTCCTTTGGAAGAGAAAGCATAATGATGTAAAAGTTAAAATTCTTTGTGGAAAAGAAAACAAGTACAGGTAATTCATCTTGTTATTTAATATTGGTAATACTTACAAGACAGATTTCCCACATTTCTCTCTCTTTACTGATCTGGAAAACATCTTTATGTTAGCCTATCATTATGTGGGAAAAAGAGAGTGAAAGACCATGTCATACAAAAAGCAGCTATGTTTCTATGACTACTATAATAATTTAAATCAACACCTAAGAGCTCAGCCATGTAAGTACCTCACTGTCTGAAACCTTAGAATAATCACCAGCTTTCTTTTTCCTAATCAGAACAATTTTTAGTACTCACATACCAGAGTGAACTGATTACCAAGAGGAATGAAAAAGACCTGCTGGGCTATATCATCCTTCCATTGCACTGGAAACTGGAATCATTCCTGTAACATGCATGGGTAACAGGTACTTAACGAAGATGAATCTGAAGTTCTTTTTTTAAAGTTTCAACATCAAATAAATATTTCATCAGAGTAATTACTACCAACTCTCAGTATTATTTTTTTATTATTTTTCAATTAACACTACAAGGGTAACTGGTACCTTCTTTGCAGTTTTTCAAGTGGTACACACCAATCTGTTATATGACCGATGCACCAATGACAGTAACATTTTCTTGGGACTTAGGAGAGCCAGCTACCAGAGATACAGGAGAAGCCACTTTAAACCAAACAGCGTAGGTGGGACTTAAATTCTTATCTCCCAAATTACATGTGATCTAATCCTAAAGCCCTTACAGCAAAGTTTTCTCCATTCCACAATGGAGGTGAAAAATCACAGCGTTAATTAAACAAGCACCTTTTTTTTTTCCCCTTTATTTTTGTTATTTTAAGGACAGCAAATTTCTGTGACTTTCCCCCCTCAAAGAAACAGAAACAGCACATTCCAATGAAAACCATTTTTTTTTTCCCCATCTACTGCTAACTTTGAACTTTTAAAAAAAAAATATTTTAGGAAATGGGATATGTCAGCAGTGAAAGAAAGCTCCATAAAAATTGTGACGATGAGAGCAAAGCAGGACTGAGAGACTACGGCTTAGTTAAAAAATGCTCCCATTTTTTTTTAAGAACAAGTAAGTGTTGTCAAATCTATTCAAAAATATTCCCCTGCCAAGTATTTGTTTTTCTTCCTCCAAGCAAGAATGCATTTCAGGTTTTGCATTTGTTAACCAATATACTGCATACAAACCACAGGCATGTTAAGACACAAAGCAACACATTACATTTCATCAACCTCACTGTGCTGAAGCAGGTTCGTACATACTCCTGAAGCAAGTTAGTGCTCACTTTGTAGACATTCCAAAGGTGTCATGGCTGCTACTCACGCTCAGGATACAGAAAGTTTTAAAACTGGTAAGGCTCCACAGGAATATAACTCAAACAAAACCTGAGTAAAATATTATAAAAGATAGGACACAAGATTAGAACAATAATGTGTTAGGGCATTATGCAAGATTTACAAACACCTTAGTTACAAAGTGCATAAAGCACTACAAGCAAGCTAATAACACACAGCTCATGGTTTAATCCCAACACAATAACCAGAGATATATATATTTTTAAATGTTTGATGTTTGACATACAAAACTGTAATTATAGGGATATTCCCATTTAGCTGTGCGTAAGTAATAGCAAACACTTTATAAAAGCCTCACACACAGAAAGAACAGGCCTAGCAGCACCTCAAAGAGCATGTCTATCTAAGAGTTGTCATTTTCCATGGTCAACAAATCCCTCTTGCAGAACAGGTTACACATTTGTACTGAAATTCCACTGCCTTCATTATAACATCAAAGAGCTTCCAATCCAGGAAAACATTGGGGCAGATCTGGATCTGAGAACTGGTTTGTCATTCTGACAGTAGTTTTCTGTAACCATTTTTCTTTTTCTGGACAAATGGGTATCATATATTAAAGGCTACATGTTATTCCAGGATAAATATACAATTTACCAGTCTTTTCTATTACTGAATGTATGTCTAGCTCCCCTATCACCTCTTTTTTCCCTTTTGCATAAAAAAGTCACAATAGATTTTCCACATGAATAAAATAGATTTATTAGTTCTTTTAATTAAATCCAACACATTCTTTAAATTCTGCCTATATCCCTGACCAAATATATTTTTTGCCAATTCATACAACTTCTTCATAAAAATCAAGCAAATCACTGTAGCGAACACCTAATGCTACAATTTTAACTTAAGCCTCTAACACTTAAAATACAAAACGTTCCAAATTATTTTAGAGCTGAACCAAACCCACGATTCATTGGAGCAATGTAGTCTTTCTTTTAACTAGTAGGTTTTATTGACATTCATCTTTCTCTCAAATGTATATGTTAGAATTTTAAACTGTGTCGATCAATTATTTTCAAATATAAAGCATTAAAATCCACTTCTGGGTTTTACTGAGCAGTTGTAACTGAAGAGACACAAAGCACTTTCTGAGTGGTGGGGGTCATGAGGGGAACATGTTAGAACATCTGCAAAGAGAAAACATTAAAGGAAAAGCCTTGAAAACACTTTTTTAAAATTCTTTTCAAAAATGCCATGCTTTTTTTCCATTGAATTATTTCTAAATACGTAATTATATTTCAGAGGTTTCCAGTGGCCTTGCTCGAGGAGGGCTGGATTAGGCTGTTAATTATTAAGATCCCACATTAACATACAGAGTTAGATTCAGGGACTTGGCATTTACCAATATTACCATATTAGCAGAGAGGCACTGCTGGAAGATTAAGACTTGAAATTCCAATTAAATTCCGTGGTCTTTATTCTCAAGCAACTGTCCAGAACTGTCTTAAATTTTGTTGAAAAATGCATGGTGTTAACTACAGAGATTTTCTTTTAATTTTCTGTGGACCAGACCAGCTACGGTATTCCAAATCTATTTTTCATGGAAGAAAATCTTTATTTTCACTATTAACCTCCCCAGTAATTGAGTCACATGCTGTTTAGAAAAAAAAAAATAATTATACAAATGATTGGCAGTTATAATATTTTTCCCTTTTTATTCATTAGTGTGATTTTTTCCTGAATCTTACAAGACTTAAACAAGACTTAAAAAAAAAACCAAAAACAGTTCTTTAATATTGCTGTTGTGTGAATATATGAAATTGAAAAGATACAAATATTAATTTGATTAGCCATAATGACCATATAAATAACCATCACTGCTACCTGTGTGATCTAGTAACACATCTCTGATCTCAGCATGAATTTTTATTTTCTTAATGATAAATTTATTTGAAAGTTTTACATTGATTGAGATTCTCAGCTTTGGAGACAGATCAATTGCTTCTATACTTACACAGTCCTCATTTAAAGAAGTTTCATACTGATTGTGTAGATACTTGGAGTCTATGCAATTACAAATTTAGATTTTTTACCATTATGCAGCAAGTTAGTCTAGAGCGGCATAAAAGTGCTGAATAACTTGTTAGTCAATGCAATGCAAAAGCATTCAGACAGAAATAAATTACCTTAAAATTCTGATTCTTCCAGCTGTGGTTCAAAGTTGACAGGGAGAGGTTATTTTGCTTTGAACAATCTGTAAGTGGACTTCGGTTAAAGTTAAGTACTACCTTAGTCTTTCATCTCCAAAGACCATGATCCAAATATTTCAATGAACCACAGTTCACCAGACCTCAACTATGGTGCTGTAGGACCAGACTAACAATTTTTTTTTTCTGGGAGACCTAAGCTGTGGTATAACCTTAAACAGAATCATACAAAAATCAAATGTTTCAGCTTACTCCAACAGACAATTGCAAATACCAGAAATTAAACTGACTAGCAACTTCTACTAACTAGCAACAATTACACTAGCAACTTTAATTCCTACATTTTAATAATGACAGGCAAATTAACTTTTAATTTTTAATGTTTGGGGGGTGCATCACACCAGAGAAAGAGTTTGCTGAATCATTATTTTTTCTGTTCCATTTCCATAGGCCGCACAGAACTTTAAAACTTGCACAACTAGAACTTTGCCAACATAATGCCATTGAAAAACAAGCAATCCATTAAAAAAAAATTACTTTGCAAAAAGGTAATAAACTACTGTGGTAGAAAGCTTTGAAGAATCCATAGAGTTTGGCTCAAGCATTAACTATTTGGACTAATTGGGAATTAACGTTGCAAAGGTTGCAGAAGCACTGGTCGTGGCTAAAGCAAGCCAAATGAAGTGTTTTCATTATGAGAACTACCCTCACAGTTTATCAGCTACACAGCTCCCAGTACTTTTGTTTTTATGTTGATACTTATATTAACAAAGAAGAAGAAGGAGCAAGATGTCTTTCTGAGTGTATCTCGGCTGGATGAGAATCAGAGCGCTGTTACAGAACTTTGGAGAAGCAAAGAGCATTGGTTATGCTCAGTTAAAATAGTTTTGCCAAGAGAACAAACTGCTCTTCAAGTAGTAACCGTTCTGTTTTCCACACGTGTTCTGCTATTGCATTAATATGACTCCCTTCTAGATGACATTATCATCTGCATTCTTTAGATTTCACTCAAAACTATAAAAACGGGCGGCAGGGAAAAAAGAAAAGCCCTCTGAAAAAAAATACTGTTTTTTCAATATGAAAAATACATGCTCTGCATCCACATTCTAACTAATTAGACATCAATTGCTGATCCTAAGATTAACTATGTGAACAACAGAAGTAGATAGGTATTTTTAATTATTATTTAATTATTTTTAATCACAAATTAATAATTGGCTAGAGGGAAAGTAGTAATTTGTAAGACCATGTTTATCATCTGAGGTCAATGCGAAATTAATCAATAAAGGCTTATCTGTATGGTCTTCATTGAAAGGAAGCCTTAAATTCTTCATTAAATGTAGTAAAAATTCAAAAGATTTAAAATTCTCCTGTTTTCTAAATACAGAAATGAAATGTAACAACTCCCAAGAGGAAGGCTCAAAGGTTTTATGTACTGCATAGAAATCCATAAGTCACCTGTAACATAATAAAATATCCTATTAATTTCATCTCAGCCATTCAAAATTAATGAACAAACCTATGAAAAATACTAGAATACTGAGTAGGTTGGGCCACTAAGGAAACATCACTATGAAAGAGCCTGAGAGGTCATGCAGTAGCCTGAAAGAAGATTTTAAACTACAGATTGGTCCATCAATATCTGATACTTTCTGTGTATTTCTGACTGCTAATACATAGGGAGGGAAAGATGGGAGAAACGAAAAAAGCTTGGAAAAGGGCAAGGGAGACTGAAATGGTAGAAGAGATAGATGGTACAATGCAAAAGGAAGAGACACCACAAAAATGAGAGGAAAGGGGAAAAGAGGAGAAACAGAGCAGAATGAATTAATAGATACGACAGGCAAGTGAACAACAGGTTGAAGAAAGTAGCGTTTTCAGCCAGGAGGAGCAGTCAAGGGTGTTGCTGTGTCATCAGCTTACACCTCTGGCTGCTGCTGGTTAAAAGTGCCTTTTGCTTTACTCTCAACTTACTAGAAACATAATATATATAGCATTTGGTACTGTACCCTCTATTTCACCAAGGTGACAACCACAACGCTCTCATCTAACTTTTAACTTCCAAAATAAAGCACTGCAGACATTTTGAGATTTTCATTTGTCCTTCTCTTGCAACAGTTCCTACATCTACCCACCACACACAGCTCTTAATACAGAAAACTCTACCAAAAAATTTTTAATTGTTACATGCTAGGCATTATTCAAATTCATGTTTTTATCTTCCTCTACACATGAAATAAATTTCTCTCCTAAAACACACGTCTGAAAAACCTGTCCTTTTCTATGATACAGCTCCTGTTTCTCTTGGTTATTTGCAGTAGTCATGCACAAACAAAAAGGACTGCTGAGTCTGGACTCAAGAGTTCAAGCTTTCTGTGGTTTTAAACGTACGTGCAGAACTGTAAAGCAGAATTTATCTACCAATGCATAACCCAGTGAGTCATCCTATCACTACGACAGTGATTCCCCACAGTAACACTTTGAGAAGTGCCTTCTTCCCACTCTATTTCCTGTGCAAGATGCATTTTGCCTAACATGAAAAAACTCCAGATTGATTCTTTTCCACGTTAGCCGTCTCCTAGCAAGGAGAGGTTAAGATACATTACAAATAATATCACTGCATTACTGAAAGAGGCATCCTGGGATAACAACGCACAGTTTCTTTACTGTAAGGACCCAGTCAAATCACCTTGTTTTCTGAAACAACTACCTAAGCCAGCATAGCCAGGTTATCATGATATATCCTTCAAATGTTTCCCACATTGCTTCTGCCTCCAAATCCTCATTGCTGGCTCACACCCTGGCACGCTGTTCTATCCAAACAATTGCATTCAGCTGGATGAGGTGATTTATCCACGCACAGCACTGCTTTTCTAACAGCTTGTGTGGCCACAATTTGAAGGGCAGTGCACAAAGGCATGAGGATAGAAACTCCTGAAGCCAGCAGTGTCATTAAAGTTGCAGTGTAACGAAACTATGCCCTAAGTAACTTGCCTAAAACTGCACTCCATGTCAAAGTAAGATGGCCAGACACTGAATTTAATGCTCCATGGCACGTCTACACTCTAATTTAAACATGACAGGGCAAGTTCACTGCCCAAGGACCAACAGGCATGGGCCAACCTACATCTATGACCGTGAACTCACTGTCCCCAAAATGGAGTGGCCTGGTCCTAGCCTCAAATGAGGTTGTATGGGCCCAAGCAGAGGAAATACCCCACAGGCTTTTGTGTCTGCTCACCTCCATACCTCATGTATTCTTCCTCACCTTATGATACATCATCACAGACGATGCAATGATGACTTTTTGAAGTGTTTAAAGAGAGTCCTTCTCCCTGTGTCTCCAGACAGTCATTAAAGCTATCCACAGGAGCACACGACCCGTGTGCCAAAGCTGAAGATACTGCTACTGCCACGTTCCAGGTTCATGTTCATTGTGGCCAACTTCCAACTCTTTCTGAAAACCACTGGAGCTAACTCATGCACATCTGACAGAGACCACCAGAGCCACTGCTCAGTGCAGTCGAGCTCCTGCTTCTGGGAAATACCACGGGAAAAGAAACTGATGTTCACACCAAAGGTCTCTAATGAGACATTTCTTCTTTTAAAGGGAAAGGAAGAAGTGAAAAGACCTGGGAGTGCTCTGGAAATTTTTCGCTTTTTCTTACCAATGTGGTAAGAAAATTTTGTCCTGACAAAACCCCAAGCTTACAAACACTATTTTAAAAGGACTGGCAGGATACAGTAGTATATCATTTAAATGAGAGTCTTGCAGTCCTCACTGTTTTATTATACACTTCCATTGCAACTCTTTCCCAGCCTCCATTCTACCTTAACATGAGGAATAGTTTTACTTTAAAGTTATTATGCCTCTAAGCCCTCATTGCAAACTTCATTCCCATATGAGCCTTGCCGCACGTTTCCAGACAAGATCACACCTTCTGCACGCAACAGTTAAGGATGTCAGTATGAAAAAATCCCTCCTACCTTATAAACATTATTTACAACAGTAAAAGAAGGCTTGTGACTTCTTTCTTGGGGTTGTTTAAGCCCCAGATAATCATTCTTCATTAGCTAACACACAATGGCTGCATTTGCTTAAATTTCATACACGGCTTGAGACTTCACAGAGGTAGGTGAGCAACTCAAGGTCTTCTTTCTAGCATGTCTTCGCATTTACATTGCTCACAACTAAAGCTGACACAGTTACAGCCCACTGAGAGAACCCCAAGCTTCAGCACTGTGCTTGAATTTCAGGTGCTCTCCCCAAACTAAAACTCAACGCAGAATCACATGAACAGCTCTCCTGTTGGAGACACGCCACCATAACAACACATTGAATCATTCAGGTTGGAAGAGACCCTTGGGCTGCCCTGGGCAGCCCATTCCAGTGTCTGACCACCCTTTCTGGGAAAAATTCTTTCCTAATATTCAGCCTAAACCTACCCTGTTGCAGCTTGAAGCCATTCCCTCTCGTTCTATTGCTAATTACCTGTGAGAAGAGATCAGCACCAACCTCTCTACAATGTCCTTTCAAGTAGTTGTAGAGAGCAATGAGGTCTCCCCTCAGCCTCCTCTTCCTCAAACTAAACAGTCCCAGCTCCTTCACTCTTCCTAAGATGTTCTCCAGGCCCCTCACCAGCTTCGTTGCACTCGCTCCAGCACCTCGACATCTCTCTTGTGTTGAGGTGCCCAAAATTATGCAAAGCGTAGAAATTAAATACTGCTCTTACTCTGCTAGAAATCCTATTTTAAATCAAGACAATGTGATACAAGAATCTCCCAGCTACTTAAAGCTCCATTCCAAAGAGAATTTTTCATGTTATGGCACATCTGTCTGTCAGAGACATTGAACACAGAACAATACTTCTGTTTTCCTTTTAGAAAATACTTCCTCTTCTCCTTCAACCCACTCTGAATGGCTTTTGATACTTCCTACTTCACAGTAGGATCAGATAAATCTTAAACCCCACACTATATCACATCATCTCTCGCAATCCATGGCATCTGGGATGCGACTGAAGCATTTTGGGATTTCATGAGTCACAAAGAATACAAATATGCATTCCTTCTGCATCTTTTTTAAGTATGTATTTTTAAAAGATGGAGAAGGGGAAAGTATTGCCATGTCAAAGTTTAACTCAATTCTCAAGTGTTTTTTATTTGCATAAAGCATAATTTTGTATGAAGGCACATCATAATTTATAATTATTTTCTCCACTGAGGCTGGGACAGATATTAAATGATAAATCTGCGGAGGGCAATTAATCTCTTTCTCCAGCTCAGGAGCAACTAATGCATTGTCAAGAACTTGCCTGGGCCCACAAACATTTCTCTCATCTTCTGTATACCAGGAAATGCCCACAAATTTAATTTTCATGGTAACTGAGAAGAAGAAAGCCTCAGCTTTCTTTCACTTTGTGTAAAAGAAGATCCCTTACTTCCTTGCTCCACTCCTTTCTCCCACGCCTATTTCTCCTGTTTATGCATTTTTCATCCTCTTCATGTGTCAACCATAGGGCCTACCAAAGTTTCAATCTCTTAATTCAAGACAGCCTAAAACCAGTCACCATACTGGCCATTAACCCAGCTGAAGACTACAGCAACCTTGCACCTGGGGCTGCTGAGTACTAGAAGCGATGCAATGGAAGTGAAGAAACAGAAGCACACACTAAAAAAGCAAAACTATTTTCAGTACAAATAAGTTGTCAAGTTACAACACTCAGTCAGTGACATTTTCTCTCTTCTCTGATCTAAATTATTAGAGAAACTCAGCTACAAAGGAATTCATCACAGTAGTAAACGTCTATAGGTTTCCTTCTTCCTCTTCAAAGGACCTTTTAGATCTCAGGTTTTATTGTTAAAAGCCCCAACATTCCATTCCAAACTGGTTTTTTTTTTGTAAAGTGCTATTTATACTGGCTAAACAACTCCAAACGTTTCTATACTCCTTGGTGTATATGCAGAAGGAAGTTTGCTAGCAACAGAAGAGCTCACATCAGCTGCTAAACAGTGCTTCACGTCAGTAAATTGATATATAGGATAGTAGCCGTAACACTCTGAAATAGTTAAAATTTCAGAAATCAGAGCAAGAAAACTGTTTTGGGAATGCCTGCACTGCCTAGGCAACAAAGCACTCAAGGTATTTCAGAATGGTCTTTGTTACAGCAATATAACATGCTACGACTTCCCAGGATTCAATCTGTTCGCAACGCGCTCAGCGATGAAAGCGAAACATCAGAAACCTGCTTTGCTCCCCGAGAAGGCCCGAGAGCCAGAACCACCCTGTCGCAGTGTAATACAACCTGAAACACCCACAGTTTCATAAGATTTTAACAGCTTAAGAGAAGCACATTTTGATTTTCCACCCTTTTCACTGACTTGAGCTTTTATCTGTCACCAGAACGACGTTCCGCCCTCACGCTTTTCCAAGTACAACTGCTTCTTCAAACACGCTGACGGAAGAGGAACAGCCATGTTAATTTTCAGCCAGAATGGGGCAAGCTAAACCTTTTACTTCAACAATTCATGAAAATTAAGCACTTCTGTGCAGTCCTCAACGCCTCAGATCTACCTGAGTGCAATCATTCCACCCTTTAAGCAGCGAGCACCACGGCGTGGACGGCATCTGCTAAACCAGCCTGAGTAAATAACGAAGCAGTAAGAGATGTGCAAGTGTCCAAGCATAAAGACTACTCAAGTTCTTCCAGGAGATGTATTCTAGAACACTCTGCCTCATGTTCCCCCTCCTACTGAAACTCTTTTTAAGAGTCTGAGCAATGTTAATTGCATGAATGGGCATTTTAAACTTTCTTTTTCAAAACACATTCGATTTTACCCTGCTAGGATGCGACTACATAGAAGGCAAGTAAATATTAACTCCTACACCTAGGGAGTGTTTTCAAAATATCAATAAAAAGGTATCAGACAGCATGAAGTAATTTTGCTTTTTAAAAGCTCCCAGCTGCATTTCTGTACTGCGTTACTCAGGGCCTAAAGTACGCTTACAACTGGCCAAGGAAAAGTTGCCTCCTACGCAACGTGCAATATCTAAGCTTAATAGAGTGTAAATTAAGCCAAGGAAACAAGCTCTTTTAAATGTTTTTATTACAGAAAAAAAAAACCAAACTCAAAAGGCTTACACTTGACTTAAAAAAGCAGCATTATTTCATTAATTCAAAGCTATTACAGTGAAGTTGCTTTAAGAAACCTTTAGAGACTGAAGAAAACCGAATTAAAAAGCCAGATCCCCCTTCAGACAACATTCCAGATTACCTGAGTGACCACAGCAAAACCCCTTAATTTCACATCACTGCCGGCACCCCGCTATATGCCTTGTATGCTCTTCTTCTCCCTGGGTCTTCTGGAATACCACTGGGAGAAGGACTTGGTGAAAATGGCAGTACAAAGTTTACATTTTCAACAGCTGAGTGTTCAGGAGTTGCTGCCGCACGTGCTTTCCTCCCGACCCAAGCAGTTAAATGTCACAGCTTTAACAGACCCTGGTGAGAGCTGTTTCTCCAGCAGTACTTACCATCTTCGAGTCCGTATCTCAGATTTCTCTGAGATTTGGCTACTACTGATTTTAAACAGCAAAAATAACCACGAAAACAAAGGCTCATAGTTGAGACAGTTCTTAGCAGCGCAGCAGCATTCAGAAATTCCCACCCTAGATGAAACAGCAGTGTTTCAGTGGCCACGTCAGGGTTTTTTTTTTCCCTTCAGCCAAAATCTGCAGGTTTCCAGCCAGAGCCAAAATTAACGACACAATGGATCCGTATTTGAAAGCTTAAAAGAAGAGGAGGCGACTCAAGAAATCCTATCACTGCCTTAAGAGTCCTACATATTGATCATCAGCACCGAGCTGCGCTAATGTCCAATGAAATCTACAGGCTTGTTATTAAGTGCTTTTTTATTTTTGGTTTTTTAAACAAAGCAAGATTCTACACCATGGTAAAAAAAAATTTCTTAACACATTTTTAAGCGTCTCACCCTTCAAATATATACTAAACTACACCTAAAATTTTCTGCCACAAAGAAAAAAAAACATAATCAAAAAGCAAGAAAACTCAAGTCACTACGTACGACTAGTTATGATAAAAAAAAAATTAAAAAGGCAATTGATAAAATGGAAAAGGAGAAAACAAAAATGAAAAAAAACCACCGTATCAGACACGTGCTACTCCGTATTCTACAAACTCATTTCATCTCCCCCCTCTCCTCCCCAAAGGGAAAACATTGGACTCAAAAATCAGACGTGGAATTTTTCTGAAAAAAAAAATACAAAAAGAAAATCCAAATCTCCTTAGATTTGATCTATACTGCATGAAAACACAAATCTTTGACGTCAGGCATCTACTCTGTACCGCAACGTGAAGCCAGCTCTTGCCTTAAACACCTTAAACACAACAGAAGACAGACTTTTTCCTAGAGGGGAAAAAGGATGCAATTCCTTTTCCCTGGTTATGATTTATATCATCATGAGGTTAACTCAAGCACAGAACTTGTCTACTTAGGCTCACCCAGGTTTTTTATTTAAAATTCCTGAATTTAGTGCTATGACATAGTAACTTCTTACGTGATCAAGCTGCCTTATAAGGAGGACATTATAATCTGTATTATACAGTAATGCAGCCTTAAAATATATATTAAAAAAAAAACTAAAAAGGAAAAACCCAGCATGAATACTAAGAGGAAGAGCAATCTAAGTGTTGTTTCTGTGGTATTCTACATGACATCAATGCCAAAGGCTGCTTTACAGCTTATCTTTGGAGATTTTAACCCTGGACAAAAATTAGTCCTTCACACAGTCACGGGGTTGTATTAGAAATGACTTTTATGAATAAACAGGCAAAAACCCCAGGAATTATAACTGACCAATCTCTATGCTCTATGAACTCCCTCCTTCAGAGCAGGTAACAGTCTCAAACAAACATATCGACACCGACTAGCTCAAAGATAAATAACAAATCTGTATTAAACTCTGGAAAGCAAAACGTCCACCATTCAAAAAGCTTGTCACAGGAGAGTTACGCAAAATAGTCAGAGGGTGTTTGTATTTGGACCTTCCTTTATCAATTTGTATTTTGGGTTCAGAAAACAAAGACCGTTTGCGCAACAAGTTTGTGTAAGCACCCACACAAAACAGTCAACAGGCAATCGTGTTCTAAAGGTTTATAATGTAGTTTTTCAGTATTTTTAGCTGCTAAAGCGGTAACGAAGACTTAATGTAGGATATACCTCCCACATCCTATATCAAGTAAACATTTCTGACTGCCAATAGTTATACTATTACATGGTAAAACAGTCCTCTAATTCCTAACAACTTATATTTCACTTGAGAAAATAGAAAAGTTGGTTTGGGTTTTTTTTTTTCCCCAAAATAATGTGCAACATTTGGACACGTAAGTTGTCTTCAGCTATCAGCGTCTGAAAGGCTTTACAGATCTCTTAACCTTACTTAGCTTTCAGCTTTAATTGTATGCAAATGAGTAGTTCATAGTAGTAGTTAATCACATACATTAAGGTCAAGAAACATCTTTATCTCACTGTTTGGGAACTGAACAATTCAAAACTCTTTGAAAAAAAATATGGTGCAGAATTGTACCAGCAAATTCCTTCAGTTTAAATTGCTCTTTTTTAATTTATTAAAGACAATTAAGAGAATGCCCATATTCTTTTTTCTGTCAATTTCTGAGAAAATTTGAATACATGCAAGTCAAAACTACCGCAATACAGACAAAAAGGTCCTCTTTTATGAAGATCATCAATAAATGACTACCTTCAATAAATAAGTCTATTTGGAAATTCTAGAGAATTCTTGCGCTAAACAAGTTAGTCTTTTTTCTTTTCCATTATGTCTTTCTGTTTAAGCTCTCCATCTGAAAGTTCTGTATATCTTCCGTTCTTTTCCTCTTGTTCCTCTTCACTGCCTTCATCTGTGAGCTCCTGGTCACCGTTTTCTTTTTTAGCTGCCTCATGTTCATCTACCCCTCCATCTGTATCGGCTGTGCAGATTCCATAACACATAATGCTGATGACCCCCAGGGGCAACCCAAAGAGAAAGCATCCCAGAAGTGGTGAACTCTTGAACACAGACTGTTAAAACACAAATTTGAAGTAAAAAAACCACTTTCAATAAATACACAGAATCACTGCATTACTTCTCTTATTACTCCGGGTATTTATTCAGTAACACCCAAAATGACAGGGTTTTGGTTTTTTGGTGTTTTCTGTTTTGTTGTTGGTTTTTTTTTTTTTAAAAAAAAGAGTAGCAATCCTAATTTTAACCATTACTACTGTAACTTCATTAAAAAAGTCTTAAAACTTCAAATATTACAATGTTGCATTAGGATGATTAACATAAACAAGCCAACTCTATGTCCTATTCATTGTTTGAAGCTTGAGAAAGAACTGTTCTGATACCTGGACTTAACATTAATATTAAGGCCTTTGATACAGTCTCCCACAGTATCCTCCTGGAGACACTGGCTGCCCATGGCTTGGATGGGAATACTCTCCACTGGGTTAAAACCTGGCTGGAGGGCTGGGCCCAGAGAGTGGTGAGAGGAATTAAATCCAGTTGGCGGCTGGTCACAAGTGGTTTTCCCCCCAGGGCTTGGTATTGGAGTTGGTTCTCTTTAAGATCTTTATCGATAATCTGGATAAGGGCATGGAGTGCACCCTCAGTAAGTTTGCAGGTGACACCAAACTGAAGTGGGAGCATTGACCTGCTTCAGGGTACAAAGGCAAAACAGATTTGTGTAATTCTTTCCAAAAAATTCTGTTAAGCATAACTAACCTATAAAGAAAGATTTAAAAAATTGGCTTTAAAACTACACCAACTGTAGTATTTAATCCCTTTATGCCCTAATTAGACTGAAAACATAACACTTCTCAGAAGGTGAAGCCGTTATCAGTTTCAGTGAAAGGATGTCAAAAGGGTCAAGATTTTTAAATCCACCTGTTCTATCCCTTAAAATACATGTCAGACTAACACAGAAAAAAAAGTGAAGAAACAAAAGAAACCAACACATGTTGAATATTTAGCAGACTGGAAGATATTATTAAAGACTTTGATCAAGCAGTTCGTTTGGCTTTGTGTTTATACACACAATATATATTATATAAACAAACGCGAAACTATTTCTAAGTCCTCTGAAAAGATTTGGGTCTTGATTGACAACAGCACCATCTGATGTACCAAAAAAAACCAACCCCAACTTACCACTACAGTAGACTTGGCATCATAGATTATTCTCTTGATTCGTTGCAGAAGGCCATCGCCACCCTGTGCCTGAAATTTCAAATGGAACCATGTCAAAACTGCGGACACTTTTCAGTTATGATTCCAAAAAGTTCATTCTTCAGACCTTGCAATCTTAAGTGCCTTTAGAAGGAAATGAAAAGTAATTATTCTTGCATCTCATGATGCAACTGTTTTAAACAATCAGGGCAAACTTTAACAGTGCAGCTGACAGATACCTATTTATTGCTTATGGCAGAAGCAGTTGGAAAAAAAATCTTAGAAATAAGTAACAAAAAGATATGAAGAAATAATAAAGAAAACTTCTGTGAAGCAATGACATACTATGCCTACACTGCCACCTAATCTAGCAATCTTGAGAATAACTACAGGAATCCAAAGGCAATTTTTTGTGTTGAACAGGGCCAGTTTTCACCCACCTTGAGTTGCTAGAGAAACAAATGGGAAGAAAACCTACATTTTGGAAGTGAAATGATCAGCAACTGACCCTGACGACCAAAACCCCTCGAATTACACTAGTCTACAAGATGAAACAGACTCACAGAAGGCTACCTATGGGGCCCTAGAGAAAATAACAAGCCAAGAGTTGCCAAGGAAGGGAAAAGGTGAACGTTATACTTCTCAGAAATTGCACTGCGGTTCACAAAGTCCGCATCCTATTACTTGTTTATCAGTATAAAGACTGTCATTCCTCAACAGCTGCACCATTTCTTGGCCCTGAACGTAGCCAAAGTAGTGCCAAAGACGTAGATTTTATGTCTATAGACACTATTTAGCTTAAACGAAGCCACACCCTGTATTGTCCTTCTTGTATTAGCTCTCTCACATACATACAGAGACATGAGTGTAGACAGGCCTTTAATCCCTCTGACTGAAATACTGCAAATGAAAGGTAGAAAGACGTAAGTGGCACCACGACAGAAAACAGAAGGCTTCACAAACGGATTTCCTCCAAGTTAAAAAACAGACAGAAACCAATTTAATGTGTTGTTTCATCCAGAAGGATGGATTTAAGTAGAGTCGAATAGATGTTTTTAACATAATTCAATGCAATGCACAACGCATTAAAAAAAAAAGTGAGAATTGAGGAACAAAGAACCACCAACTAAGTTACAGGAATACCTCTCATTTTGCAGATGGAAGCATGAACAGCAAAGTCATGAAGAGCAAGCAAATTCATCTATACTATGTTGCTGCATCAATTTCTCAGAATAAGTAAATCAAAGTACCCTGTGGGACCGAAACAACCTACAGCATTACTTGTCGTTAACACCCGATGACCTGCAACTGATGGCTTAACATCAAGTGGGATTCAGCTAAAACAGTAAACATGCAATATACTGGGAATTGGGGCTTAAACTAACACAGGATGCTCCCAGGAGGTAACAAAATTATTTGTTAGCCCTGTCCCCCCTTTGCTGCAAAGCCTTTGTGTCCCGTAAGTGCAAATTAAAGATCTGATCCGTGACCTCCTTCCTCACCCACACAACACAGCCTTCTGTCCAACACAGTACACTGAAGGAAATAAGCAAACCTGAGTTTGTTTTGCTAACACTAAAAGATCATCCAAGTTATGAATTCCAGATGGATTTATTAATTTTGTTGCCTTCACAAAAGACGGCTCATGTTTAATTTCAGAGCAGAGACAGAGGGATAAGGTTGCATCCGTACACCACTGGCTTTTTAATCTGAACCTATCATTCATCAAGCTTTTGGATTTATTAATTTACTGCCTAAAAGAAAGGGTAGAGTTGCATTATGCACTATAAAGAAGAGAAATTTTAAACAAGTGCATTTAAAGCAAACCAGGAGATGAATAAAAAGCTCTCCATTTACCAGTGACACCTGCAAGAGGAATATCAGGAGAAGCCAGTTAACATTACGCTATAAACACAAAAATCCTTTCCTTTCTCCAGCAGGTTCTGCAGTCAGAACAGAGAGCACTGGCACATCTCAGGAATTCAGGATCAGGCATTCACTGACAGCACCCAAGACAGGAAGACACAACATATGGCTTAACAGAGTAACCAAATTTCTTTCCCTACTTTAGCATCAAGGAAACGCTAAAGGAAAACACCAACCGACATATTCCAAGTCACAAAGAAGACTTACTTCAGCTGTACCGTCCAAGATATTGTTAATAAACTGAACCATGTCTTCTGTGTTCTCAATGTGCCTGTCTGGTAGAAAATACTGCTGATTGGAGGTATTCAATACAACAATAGTGGGGATGGTCAAGTCACTGGAAACATAAAACAGACAGTTTAGACATTTAAAGAACTAATGTGTAAAACATTGCAATTCAAGTAATTCCTACACCATTTAAAAGTGTATCTGTTAACCTTCACTATGTGTGTACTATTTATAGCAGACCCTTAAAGGCAAGAGGGATGGGGAAAGAGAATCACATGAACAATGTAAGCATGTTTCTCATGAATATTTTTCTTTCACATCTGTGTCAGTGACGCCGTTGAAGTTTATTGCCTTTTACATCCCCGCAGTGACTGCAAATCGGGCACCTTGTGACTTAACAATTAGTAAGAGGTCACAGACAGTAACCTTATGTTTGAAATGTGCTATTCTCACCACACTTTAAGTGTTTTAATGCACAAAGGCAAAAAGTACAGTCCGAAAATTCAATCCCATACAGCCACGGTGCAGCTGATCGGCTCCATTCATCAACTTCTACCTGTCAAGTCAAAAGAATAAGCCATACCAACCAAAGTTTAGATATGGCAGATGAGCTACAGAGTTTGTAAACAATTATTACTCAGCAGTTGACCTTCACATACATAAGCATTGTTTAGTATCACAGAACCAGAAAGAAAAAAGAAAAAAAGGCTAGAAATTATCTCTAGAGATAAACCAGTATAATCTACTCTTCAAATTACCCCTAAATTCAAAATTAGAAGAGGTTCAGGAAAATTTAATATGGCACAAGTACACTGTTCAACAATCAAGATTTAAAATACACAAAATATGGTGGAAAAAACTCCTGTATTCTTTGCTATTTTTCTACAGTGCTGCCTATAATGGATTGAAATACTAAGTGGCTTTCCTTCACAGCAGAAGCAGCGCAGATCTTGTTTCTTCTATATTTTCACTCTTGTCTAATACTGCCCTATCCATATGTATTTGTAATTCATGTAGCATTGATGATTTCAGCCTTAACTGTGTCTATCAACCCATAATCAATTGTTTCATGAAAATATTGGTCAGCATTTATTCAAGATTCCCATTTCTCTTGTAAATAATAGAAATTACTTTAATTTTCGCACACATTTTAGGTGGGTCTTTTTTGTTAACTGAAATTAAATTCCTAACCTAGAAGTTGACAAGTTTAATACTTATAAATAAAAATTCTCTAAACTCCTAGAAAGCTGAATACTTCAAGACTCAAAAGTGCAGACCACGTTCCCAGTACTCAAGCTGAAAGCACAGTGCTACTTCAGAAAAATGTAAGGCCAACTACAGAGGTAACAAAATAATTTCATCCTTTCAAAGGGACTTTAAGAAAACAACCAAACAACAAAACCTTGTCAACAGTGACGAGCTACAACATAAGATTCTCTAAATACAAGTTTTCCTGTGGTATTTTTACTCTCTATTCATTAGGAAGAAACGAGAAATCTAAGTAGGGAGAAACAAACCAAGTCAGGTGTTTTTGCAAGTGCCTGGTAGAAGTTATCACCCTCTGCCAAAACACCTCATCCCAGTCAAAGCAGAAGAAGTTTTATTATTTGGTTGCAGAAAAGACACCTCCCTACCCTCTAAATAAAAAAACAAAAAGCTCACCAAACCCAAAGTGCTTCTATTGTAACTAAAAGTTTGGTAACTGAGGTTCATGGACTCGGTTGTAGAGCAGCAGGAAGCCAAACTCCATATACAAATGTTATATGCTACACAGAAATTCATGAAAACGTAGTTAATTTGTTTCTTCCAAGAGCTGAAGAATTAATACTCTAAATACATATATTGTTCACGTTCCAATGTCAACTTCGCTTACACAAAGGTGTGGGTTTGCTTTCAGTAAAATATATAATAGTCTGTTTTCTTCTTTTGCACATAGTTTTAACTGTGCTATTTTTAGTCCAACACAAGCATGTTCACGCACTGCTGAAGAGACAGATAAACTGTAAGGTTTACTAATGAAGTTACAGCCAAGTTCATAAGCGGGGGCTGTCAGGGACTACTATTATCCCCACGGATTATACAATACTTTGTTCTTTTGTGAAGAAAGAGGATTTGTTCCTAGGTGCAGTGTAAGAAAGTAGTCTGCAATAGATGGCTCTCAGTCAGGTGGCCTTTTCTCTTTCCACTTGCTGCCATCTAGTGGAAATGTGAAGAACTTGCAATACGGTTTAATTGCTCAAGCAGCCACAGGAAGAGCAGCTACTTGTATCACCGAACGTATTTTGCTGCTTTCCACTTAGGCTGGAAATGCACACACTCCGTTCAGAAAACAATGAAAAGCCTGTGAGCACTACAACAACTTCCCATATACTACAAATTGTAAAATCAGACATTTTGCAGATTAAGTTAAACAATCCACCTGAACAAATCTTGCCGCTTCTACCAAATCACTACCGCTGTTAAGTGGCAGTTCTCTCTTCTTTCCCTTCTTTTTTGTCCTCTCAGGGACCTCATCTCCCTCCCTTGTTTCTTTGCACATCAGTTGTGGTACTCAGTAGAATATATAGGAAGGCATTTAAGGGTTTTGCTGGATCAGCAGAGTAACTCCCCCACTCACCCAGCCGCAAAAGCAAACACCTCTGCCAGATAAACAGGCTGAAACAGACAGACCTAAGAGCCTGCACAGAAGCAGCGAGGAAGGTCTCACTCTTGGCAGCCAGAAAGCACTAGGGTCAATCACATCACTTAACTTCAATTGCAAGACACTTGTTTTTAAATTAATTGTCAATTTACAGGTATTCCACGGAAATAGACCTTGTGCCTCTTGAATCCCTCATTAAGCTCCCAGAACTTTTCGGGGCACAAACAACATGCTTTGTTCATGCTTTGATTCCCAAGAAAGGGGTTCAGAAAATTTACAGAGCTGACACACTGACCCCCTGCTTCTCACTCTCACTCAACAGCAAGAAGAGAACAAGTTCTCAGTTGTAAACGCCAAGCAACTGTCTTTCTAACTATGCATTTTTAGACAAGGATCATAATAAGGGTAAATATCAAGCTTTGCATTAAACTACACATACATTTCAAAATGCACTATGTACACATCAAGTACAGACAACATCTTCTGTGCATTTTAATCTGCTTCTCTGCAGAAGCCTATTTCTATGTATCAGTCTTAAAAACGGATCAAGAACTGTGCCTCTCCAGAAATAAAACCCACAGATAATGTCTAACCATTATTTACAAATTCTTGTTACAAATGGATGGAACTTTTCACTTGTCTGGTGGCCTGTAAATTTAATGAAGGGGAAAAAACCCCACAGTTCTAATAGAGTAATTAACTCAACAAAATAGATCTAAAAGACAAGCGTTGTCAATCAGTATTATCAGTAATCCACACTTCCAATATTAAATTATGCAGTTTAGTTTAACAAACAACTGATATGTTAAATGTGGAATTCTGAGGACAGTGATTTATTTTTTCCTGCCATGAAAGGCAGGAATTCTTCAGAAGATTGTTTTCAATTAAATATACTTAGCAACAAATACAAGTGAAGAAATACTATTAAAATAAGAATTTACTTACTCCATTAGTAAACTATTAATATAATCATTTCCATCCATATGGCCAAACTGGAAATCCCTGTAAGAGAAGCAGTGAAAACCAGAATGGATGAAAAAGAAAACAGAATAATGGGTTGCAGCAAAAATTCTTACATAAATATTTTTACTAGATCTGGAGATAAGAGCACACCCTCAGCCATCTACTTCAGAAATTGATGATCTACAGGACAGCCAGCATCCCAAACCATTCAGTTTATGGAATGGTCTTACTAAACACCAGTATATAAATGTAAAAGCAGGCACTGTAACATTTTTCATGTAGAAAAGAATGGCTGCTGTCTTAGAAAGGTTAATGTGGAAGATCACTTAAGATACCGTGGTACCACACGTGCCTACCTGTGAAAGTGATCCCGATACTCTCTAGCAACTTCCTGAATGATAGATTTTAGTCTGGTGGGGGGGGAAAAAAAAGTGACATTGATAAACCAGGATATACTGTCAAAATACAAACAATAAACATTGAGATTTCAACAAGCAGCACCTCATTAACGATAAGGATTTCCTATTGCATTAACAAAAACACACCTCACTCATCTTGTTGGTTTCTAAGGGCTGAAAGGTTATCTACCACACAGTCTCAAGAGGAGAAAAGCACAGTCACTCCATCTATTGCTTTTGGAGTATGCACCACTGAGTAAAATCCAAAGAGGTCTGGGAAAACAACATACACAGTACTTGGAACAAGATTTTCTTCATCTAATTATCTATGCAATCAGAAAGGGACAGCTGAAGGTCCTGCTGCTCCCAGTCTCTCCAGCAAACTCCAACCCAACTAAAAATGCCCCTTCTTAATATAAATTCCACAGACAACTAATAATATATAAGCACCACTAAGTTAATTTTTAATGTAACTGAGCTGAAGAGCAGTCATTTGTTTACACTTGTTAAGTTCATCTCAAAGTCATTTGAACTCAAGTACTCTTGTCTATGTGTAAAGAGTGACACAAGAGCTTTGAAAAGGTGTGATCCCTGTTTGCTCCTGTGATTTCATTAACAAGTGGCAGAAGAGTGTTACAGAACTCCCATCTCCTCACCGAACTCCCACGTGCTTCAGAGCCATAGATTAAGTCAAATCATAAATTAGAGAACATCCACAAGTTGAGACCATTCATTTAACCTAGCATTTCTGAATATTTAAGGAACCTCCAAAGTTCTCTGTGTCATACCAACACATTGCTCCCACTGTCATTGATACTCAATTCTGTACCTGGTATGTTCCACTGACGAGTTTTTATCATCAATGACTGCAATAGCCACAAGTTTTCCTAAAATAGGGAATAAAATGCTTTTATAAAAAAAGAGAAACTGATGAAGAAAAACACACGTTATCAGATGGAAAATACTCCAACCTGGAAGATCAGATATTCTCTCCAGGGACAGGAATTAGTTTCAGGTATAAACCAACCTCAGTGCCAAATAGTCTCTTCTAGCTGACCAAACTGTGCTTTTCTTAATAAAGCTAATAACAATAAATTTAGATGTGGCTTAATGCCACACCAGTAGTGTTTCTGTGAAAAGCCTATCCATAGAAAGAGGTTAAAAGGGGAAAAACGTGGATAAAAACGAGCTGCATTACTTATGTATACCTAAATGAGGCTACAAAGAAGTTTTATTATGTAATTATTATTAAGTGCTAGAATCACTATTGTATGGATTCAGTACCAATTATTTTTAACACTAGTGAAAATTTGGAATGTTATCTTTACATAAAAAAAAAAAAACCACCAGAAAATTTACTGGCAAAGCCCAGAATTCATTACCTCAGAAAAAACAACCTATTTCTCAGACCTCTATCGAAGGAGCTTAAAGACCTTCATGAAGAAAAGAAGCTCTTCTTAAAGAACTTTGTGAAGTTTTTCTCATTAAAAGAAAAAAAGCCAAAGTTTCCCAAGTTGAATCAGACCAAAATACGTTTAGAAAGCTGGCCAAATGTTCTCCAGATAAAGCACTTGCTGTTAGGAAAGCAGATCTGGTACCAGTGTAGACATCAGTCGGATTAACTAAAGCCTCAAGCGTGCAGTAGAATACTTTAAGTCTCTCTAAATGCCATGATTCACTCAAAACCATCCCCACCAAGCCCATCTATTGCTCAATTCCTACTCAGCACCATCTCACAGGAAAAAAAATTCCTCTCAAACAAAGAAACCCTCTCTTGTTCCAGTAATACTGAAGAGTTTTGAGGGCAGGCAAGAACAGTGATTCATTCCCGGGCTTTCTTGTGAAAATAGCAATAGCTTCCCCCCACCTGCCCTTCGAGCTTCTTCCACACCTCAAATCCTCACTTTTCCTGACTCTTTCCACACTCGTAAGCCACTACCTAGTGCTCTAGGAGGCGACTACTTTTTACATCAGAAAAGATGATGCAGCAGATGAATTCCAGGTACTGTGCATTTATATATAAAGCTCTTAAAAAATAAATGGTGGTTTCTCCATTGTATTAATAACTTTTTCTTTTTTTTTTTTTTTGGTAATTTGCAGAATTGTTAGACAAGAACCTACCATGAAGAAATGTGCTACATTTAAACAATTTGTAACAGCAGCTCTGTAAACAACCTTTTAAAATGTAGGGGTAACAGTATTAGTTTGACAAACTTTGGAAGCTAGGTATTCCATTATTTTTAAAACCTGAAGGAACTCAATGTTTCATTGGATATAAACTACTTCTTTTGGAAATGGAATGTAGACTATAAGATATCCTGACCCCGAAAAATCCACACACTATTTCTTTTGCTATTTCAGAGTGCTTATACCTCAAAAGCACACAAGGTACTTGCCTACTCTATAAATCACTTGGCTATGAAGCTTTTATTTGGCTTGCAAAAAATTTTAATAGAGAAAAGCTAAAAACCCCACTGAAAAGTCCACTCTGGACATATAAAACCATCCGTAATTGATACTTCTAAATCCAGTCCTGAATTTCCCTGTAAGTAAGCTCTTATATTAGAAGTTCTGCTAATTTTTTTATGAATGCTACTAATCTTTATGTTGTGAGGAAAGGAATAGTGTAGGCTTTGGATGAAGCTTCAAGTCAATAGAAGAAGTCTCACCAACATCAAAAAAAGATTGGCACTATCAACTCTCACATTGATATTCATTATTTTTGAGGTTTAAAAAACCCACATTCTTAGTGCTTTTTAATTTTTCTTAGTGTTAAGCACAAGAGATGCCAAACAGTTCAGCAGTAGTGCCATCTCACCTGTATCTCCAAGTTCATACAGTGTAAAGCCATCTACAGTAAGATAACCTTGAAATCTTTCTCTGTTTATCCAGGATGACAAGTCACCATCTTCATACTCTTAACAAAACAAACAGGAAAAAAAAAAAACCCCACTGAAAGTTAAACACACATCATGTGCTAAAACTTATTACATTTTTGTTTGGTTACATGGGTATCATTATTTCTTTCAGCACTACAGAGAAGAAACCAAGACAAAGTAGATAAATTAACAGCACTGTGAATGTAAATGAACAAATATTTACATGTGATACAAAATCAGTTATATTGAAGGCTAGTTTCAGATGGCAGGCATTTTAATCTGTACAGAATTGAAATTTAACACATGCAACACCTTTATAACTAGATCTCAATCACAAGTCAAAAAAGAATGTATATAAACATATATATGTGTATATATACACACATATAAATGCACATTAAATAAATATATTTCCATTAAATCCTATTGAATAGAAAGAATTACCATTAATTTCAGCTTAACAATAGTCATAAGATTGTAGCAAGCAATTCCAAGCTTCCCTTAAATGTGCATCCCATTCCCCTGCTATGAGGAAGAGAAAAAAAAACCAAAACGAAAGAGGAGACAAGGCCAGAGCACTGAAATGAACTTTAGTAAATGTTTGCCTTATAGTGAGCTATTCAAATCTCTGCCAGTTGAATGTACAACCTTATCCAGCCTCTTATACCTTCGTAACTTGTTTGATTTACAGTAATGTTTCTAGTACATGATAAAAGACAAAAAATTTCACAAAGTAAATTAGAAGCCTGGATTATTACGACTTCTGTATTTGTTTTGAAAGGTGTGGAAAAAGTGACTGGATCACACAGCAATAAGCAATTCAGAAGTGTTTCTCTTTGAAAAGCTTTCCTTCTCCAGTCTGTTTAAAAAGAATAAGAATAAAAAAGCAAATCAAGGAGGTTGTAGAGTGATTTTTTTATCTGGAGGACGATTGGTAAAGCAACAGACTGAAGAGGGAGACAAGTACAGCTATTCTATGAAATTCTATGAATATCCTTGATGGCCTATCTGGAACGTTTTGCTGTGGAACTACTGATCCTCAAATTAAAACCAACAAAGAAAAAATAAATCTTCTGAGTGACATGTTTTCAACTTAACATGAAAACTTGCATTTAAAACAATCTAAATCAAGAGCTGATGTTTTTGTAAGTAAGCAGTGAACCTATAAGCCAATCCATCATATATGTATATAAGTAAATGTGTGTACATGCATCTAACAGACTGTAAAACATTTGCTTTACAGGACAGCCTGAGTATAATCTAGCATTTACATATGGATATACATTTTTATATAAATGTCAGGTGTACTGCTGTAAGTGGTGCTAAACACTGACACTACTAGAAACACTCCTAGTCTCAGGTGGCCATTCTACAGTCTGCTTGCTGAACAAGACAGTCAAAGCAGTTTAGCAAGCACAAAAATTTCATATTCACTGCTTCAGTGACAAAAGTCTGTGTCTCCTTGGCCTCTGTTTGAGGGAGATGCTTTCAGGAAGTGGAAAAACAGACTGACTGAATGGCAAACCATCCTATGTGTAGTATGCATAGTATTTCCTGTCAATCATATCGGGAGAGGTTATGCTGTGTGATCCTTTCCCACTATCAATATCCAAGTCACATATGCTCAAAGCCATCAGTTAAGGCCCTCCAAATTTTCATATTGGGTATAAAAGCAGAATCAGTTTCCTCTTCCTTCACAGTTTTTGACAGAAGGCTTGCTGTACTAAGAAAGTACAGTCCCCATTGCCAAGGCACAAAAAGCTCAAAATGGACCCTTTTGTATGATCTCTGAGCAGTGTGCACCTGAAGAAAGTATAATCAAGTTACCTTCAAGAGAGAGATCTGACTGTCAGGAAGAGCACTTAGAGAAAATCTCATTAAGTGTCTGGAACTGTAAAGTCATTTTATGTGTGACTCCTCTTCAGCAACTACTGTCTTATCTTCTATTTTGCATATCATGAATTTAGACATTGAGTGACGGGATAGCTTTGTAAGTGCATTAATACCAGCACAGCAAGAATACTAGAAAGTAAATCTGACTGATAACACAAAGCAAAAGTCATCACTTCTACTTCAGTATTGCTGAAACCACTTTCCTTCCCAAATGCATTTTGCTCCCTAAGAAATAACTAGTTTTTTCTCTTCTCCTTCATGAAGGAAATGATATTTATTATAGAACTGGGGAATTTCCCAGCATCCCAACAAAACCTTCAAAAAAATCCCAACTGTTCCAGTTTCTCAATACTTTAAATATTTTGCCTTACCATCATAAACAAAGTAAGTTCCATCTTTGAAGACTAGAACAGCAGGCAATTCAGGCAACGTCACATACTGGAAGAGAAATGGTTTTCAGTTAATCTATGGAAGATGAAAATATTTTTAAACAAAGAAAACCTTAAAAGTGTAGAAATGTAGCCAATGGGGAAAATCTCAAAGTACATTTAAGTGTTTTCTGTATATATTTACTAAAATAAATTTATATGGTTCCTCATATTAAAAAGTAACACAACATAAAGGCATTTGGAGAGTCAGGTCTCAGAGTGTAAATGAAGCAGGATTTTTACTAGTATGTGCAGTAGCATGAAGAATATTTTATTGGTTGGACATGAACTTTAGACAGAAGATAATAACTTGAGGGTTTTATCATTGATGCTCGCTGTTCCCAATCTGTGCTGTTGTCAGCATACTTGTCATACCATTACTTCTACTAAATGGCCAGTCAATAAGAGCATAGAGAAAAAGTAACATTGAAAAAAAAAACTGTCCCATTAAATCTGGACTATTTCCTGACACTTGGGCTGATGGCAATATAAAGATACAGCTTCAGCAGACAGCACTGCACATAGCCCTAATTCAGGCAAACAGAAAAATGAATGCATGCATTACCATCCTAAACATGATATTTAGGATGATCAGGAACATACTGAAAAAAATTACAAGGTGTAGATACCCTTCCCTTGAAACTTAGAAGAATTTTATTAAACTTATGTTTTCAATAAAGTGCCACAGAAGAAATACTGCATCTACTCCCTACTGCTTGCTGCCATTTTAAGCTGGAATTCTGACAGCATTTGTGGTTAAGAAAGGACTGTATGAAAACCTTACTTTCCATGATGAAGTTAGCCGAATTGTCAAATTTACTGATATGTTTGTGAAACTTAAGAACAGTATCATGAGTGCTTCTCCAAATGTCATGCCTTCTGTAATCATTCTGCATTACCCTTCTTGGAAATAAATGTAAAAGCTGTACATTTATAACTTAACAGCTTACACGACTCAGTAAGACGGTGGTAATTATAGATGACAAATTATTCTCTTATTTGCTTAAAACAAAGTTTAGCATCTTTAAAGGCCAAATTGGTTTATGTACAGTTTATGGCTTACAAAAGATGCCTGAAGCTTGGAACAAGGCTATCTAAGGTGATAAAACAAAGCCTAACAGTAAATACTCTCGCACAAAGCCTTATAACTAGCAACCAGTCATTTTATAACATTTTTGCTTATCTTCCCAGGGTATTCCATACCATCCCTACTTCAGTTTAAATGACATTTGTGGGAAATTACATTTGGTGGGAAAAACTGCTTATTCACTGCAATCACAGAATCTCAGAGAGCTCCAGCTTTTCACACTCTTTTCACTGCACAGGTGAACGGTACCTTTTCTGCTCAGCTGGGGCTGAAGTGCAAAAAGCAATATTCAAATTGAGATGCTTTTTGATACAGGCCTTCTGGAAATCTAAGAATATACTATTTATAATTCCACTTACAATGCTGGAAAACACAGCTGTCTGAAAAAAAAAAAAGATTATGCTAGTTCTCAGTCTGTTAATCCCAAACTGATTTTTGAAGTGACACATTATCAGGCAATAAATGAAAAAGCCTCTTGATTTTGTTTCAACACTTAAGCAACCAACGGTTAGACTACCAACGGTCACAGCAATTTTTTCCACCCTTGTAACTAACCACAAATTATTTTCCTTCTTACACAATCCTCCAAAGAGCCACAGGAGAATTCTGCAGCCAGTAAGTAGACTGGATAGATTGATCCCTGGGCAGACTAATGTTTTGATCAGCTGCACTGCACAAGGTGAAATTAACTTACCTTTCCACTTCTCTGATTATTAGGCCACTTGTGGTACTTCATGCCACAGACCCCCAAACTAGTTATGAAAGTGGTTGGTAAAAGGACTGTCAGGAGCAACAAGAGCTTTGTATTGGCTAAAAAGCAAAGTATCTACCTTGTTAGGCAGGTACACATTTAGTTCTGTACATTTTCTGTTTAGTTTTATTAACGTGACTGAACAAGGAACTTGGCTAATACAAAGCAACAACAGAGTGAAACAGTTTGTATTCTTTAACCATACAGACACTTTAAAAATGTTTCAGTGTAATTAATTTGGAATTTATCAAAGCCAAATTTATGATAAGAAGCCATCTCTGTGCCACCAGAACAGCCAAATTACGTATGAGGAGAACTATACCATTTCTGGAGGAAACAGCAGGAACTGAAAGGGCTTACCTCAGGCAGCACATCTTCTGAGGCAGAAAAAAAGTATGTATAAACTATTAGTTCTGAAGCAACTTCAATGTATTTTTCCTGCAAAAATACAAATGTTTTCTTAATTTTTGAACTTTCAGTATGCTTCAAACAAAAGTTTTGTGACATAACTTACCTTCAAAGACTAATTATAAAATATAGTTACGATACAAATTGTAAAAAAAGAGTCAATAAACATAAAAAAATATGAGAATTTATTACAAGCATGCAATCCAGTCCTTTAGAAGATATTTTAAACCATAACTGCAAATAGCCAAAAGAATAACTTTATTTAATCAAGCTTCAAACCTTTAAAGGAGATTCACCTCCAACATACACAAAAAGTACACGATGTCTCTTTTGCACATGCTCGAACATATGCTGGCTAGGAAGTGGTCTGATAAGCGGTCTGGGGGAGAAGATGGGGAAAAAAAAAAAAAAGAAAGAAAAGTCTCAGTTTCTGAAAACTGCAAAACCCAAACAAATAAAAATACACAAGGAAATGCCATATGGTTTTGTGTGCTTGTTTGTTGGGTTTTGGTTTTTTTTTAAAAAACATCCAAAAAATAAATTCCCCAATACAAAATCATTTACGTTTTTCAATTTATTTCAGTTTCAACTAAAAGGAAAACCACTAAAAATCCCCCAAAATAAACTCATTACGTTCCTCAAATACCACACTTAAATCTGAAATGAGTGTATCAGCACAAAAGGCTGCTATGATGTAAACATGCATGCCATTCACTGAACACAGGATCACAGGGTTGGAAGAGACCTTAAAGATCACCAAGTTCCAATCCCCTGCCATTGACAGGGCCCCTTTCCACTAGACCTGGTGGTTGCTCAAAGTCCCATCCAACCTGGCCTCGAACACTTCCAGGGATGAGGCACCCACAGTTCCTTTGGACAATCCATTCCAGTGTCTCACCACCTTTATAGCAAACAATGACTTCCTTATGTGCAATCTACCTTCTTTCAGTTTAAAACCATTGCCCCCTTATCCTGTCAGTATAGGCTCTGATAAAAATTGTCTCTCCATCTTTCTTGTAAGCCTTCTTTTTATAGTGAAAGGCCACAATAAGGTCTCCCCTGGCACAATAAAGTCATTTGAGAGAGAAATTCTGAATGCAAGCACAGCAACTAAGACAATGTGGTCTTACAAATCAGTAATTTACCATAATTTTGTAAATTATTTGAGATCACTGATATTCCTAAACTACAGAATTTTGAGCAATAATTACTATCAGGTATCTATGTGAATGCTTCTTAACTGTATCTAAGAATGAAGGAAAAAATATGATTCTTTTCTCTCCCCAAAGATTACTGTGTATCATATTTTGAGGCCACAGGCCACTGTAGAGAAAGAAGAAAAAGCCAACAGAAATTGTTATGAACAATAAATAATAAAAGCAATTTCCTTATGTTGTCAATTGTTGTAACTTTTTTGATGCACAATCATGTGTTAAACCGATGTTTTTAGATAACTTTTGAGCATTAAGCAGATTCTGCCTTAGTAATGATGTCTATCAGGCACAATTTAGGTCAGTGTTCTTGTTTCTGGCTTCTGTGGGTTTCATTTGCTCATAGCTTCCACTACTTTGAAAAGCCCTTAGTTCTTGCACTGGGAAGAAGGGATCGTGACTAGCCAACCTCTACTTACCTTCTCCACGCCACTCGCCTCCAGCTTCACATGCAACCACAAGCAGAGCACATAGAGTTTTTAACTTCACGTCAAATGACTTGTTCTTTTTTAATATAGACTTCCTTTTTGGCCCACCTCAAAAGTTTTAAGTCACTAGAACCCGTCTCACAGAAGAGTATACTTACCCTGCTACTCTATTAGCAAATTCAACTATATCATCTTTAGTTCTAGGTCCTCTATAGTTGTATGCCAAGTCACCTTTCAAGCTAGATAAATAGGAAAGACAAAGAAAAGAACAGAATGGGAATCAACTAAACTACACCTGAACTTGTAGAATTACTCAGCCTTCACACGTTTATTGCAGTCACCTTTAAGCAAGCGACAAGTAAGGTAATTTTTCAAATAGTCAACGAAGTGGTCAGCAACACGTAAAACTCAATCATGTAATACAATGCAACTATAGAGCAAAAACTTACATCCTATCTGACTTACTGACTTTTAAAAATAACTTTCTTTTACAATTTTTTTTTTTAATAGACACAGGGCATTTAGAACATTTGTTTATGATGACACAACCCCCCCCCCATACCAAAACCAAACCCCAAACAGTCAGCACATAGTTACATCACTTAGCAATTAGTCGTTGTGAAAGACAAATATATACATTTCTGTAAACAATTTTTTTATGATGGAAAAGTATCAAATGACCTTCAAACCCTTCCAAACGTAGGTACTAAATTAAGCTTCCATAAAGTATTGTTCAGCTTACTGTATTCTGCTGACAGGGGATGCAGCACACATGCATTATAAGAATATTCAAGTAAGTTTTATTAATTCTACCAGATTTTCTTTGAATCCATACAGGGTTAGAAAACTCACAGAAAAAATCCCCAGCTGATCATAAAACCTATTTTCTATGCCTCTATATGCCAATAAAGCTTTTAATCCTTAAAGATTTATAAACTGAACATCTTTGCCACCTTTTGAGAAAACTTGACAAGATGTATTTATATATATTAGGAATATAATTAGCTTAAACAATAACCAGATAACAAACCCAGTATGTCCTTATTAAAAGTACTCAAAATTACTTTATTTAACATCACTTTCTACAGGGTTGTACAGTACAGGTTATAAGCAATTACAAATAACACCATTATGATTGGTATTTTCCTATAAATGTTCTTCTCCGTTGTCCACTTTTTGAATTATGCAAATTTAAAAAAAATCTACATATACTTCTCTTGGCAAACAATGGCTCTCACACTTCACCCTATAGTAATCACTACTGTCATCTACATAAGCTTTTCAGGTACACCGAAGAGTCGATTAAAAATAAGAAAATGTATTTAGCAACTTACAAAACTTAAGAGGAAGGCTCAGGTATGCACTTACTGCCTGAACCACTCTTAAGGTGTCAAATCAATTGGTGCGTGAATTCCTTTTAATAATAATAATAGTGAAATATACATACAGATATTTGAAATATATACTTGTATACACATACTTTTACTTAGTTGCCTAAAAACCAACAATTAAATGAATTCCAAATTTGCTAACCTGCCATTAAGACTTCTGTTTCGAAAAAAACAAGCTTGGTGTTATCGATTTTCAAAGCAAAACAGTCCAGTAGAAATAAAATATAATGGCAAAATGAAATGGTAGAGTACTTTGACATCTTTGGTTTTGGGGCTTTTTTGTGGTTTGCTTATGACTTAAGTGTCATGAAATCAGTGGTAGGATAGGTAACTCTTAGAAAGTCAATGGGAAGCATCAACTTACAGCTTAATCGTTGGGTAGCCTCGCACTCCAAATTCAGATGCAATACCTGAAAGAAATGTGTTAATGCCCAAGTGAACCAAGACTTTTCTTGCTCTCCTACCTTAACCTCTAAAAATAGTTTACCATTCAAGTAACATAAGTACATGAAAGACCAGCTTGGTCAGTTTTCATCAAAAGACAGTATGCATCCAATATGCACATACAATTGGCTGAAAATACCAGAGGCAGGAATCAATCATCACGGATGCAGAGTTGGAAATACTAATGCTTAAAAATATAAAAGACAATTGCTAGCCATGCTACAGTAATGGGTAACAACAGAACTGCAGTACCACGCTTTAGTAGTTAGAAAAAGGCAGTTTTTAAATCCTATTCTGCAGAGCTTCTGCACTCATCAGCTTCACCTGAAATAGACACTTTCTAAGCAGTTACTTACCTACTGCTTAGTGAAGTGGTGAAAAGACCAGAGAACTTTTTCTCCCACCTCACATTTGTTTAAAACCTTGTATTTTGCTCCCAGAGGAGTACAAGTTGCAACCATCCTTTCAGTTTTGAATATACTAACTGCCACCTTAAGCTACTCTTTCCAGTCAATTCAGCCTTTTCCAAGAGTTAAACTACATAGACATCAAAAAAGGCTAAAATAAGTCTATAATAAACAACCTCTGCACTCAAAATGCACAACTGCCTTTTAACATAAACATTCTGAAGCTACCAACCATGTTTGCTAGAGTTTGCTCCTGGTGAACCTGCTTTTGCAGGGTGGTTGGACCTGATGATCTCCAAAGGTCTCTTTCAACCCCTACCATTCTGTGATTCTGTGTAATTCTGTAATCTCAAGAGACAGAACTTTGCCATATAAGCACAAAAAAATCCAAATATCACTGAAAAAAAAGTGTTGTGCATAGTATTTTAGGCAAATATAACAATCCTGAATAATCGGGTTTAATGGGTATTAACTAAAATTATTACATATATTAACAGAGATTTATCATACATAGATCTCACTTGGGCCCCATTGCTCCCTGTGCCTTCTCTCTTAAATATCCTCCTTGTTCAACTCAAATTTAATTGTAATGACAATAAGCAACCACATTAAAGCCAAGAAAGTATCATTAAGCATGACTACCCAAACCACTTATCTAAATATCTAAAGTTTTGGGGTTTCTCTGAAAAGGTCACTAGTTACAAAAGGCATTATCAGAAACGAAAGCATAAAAATAGCTGAAATTGGTTCTTCAGTAAGACATTTATAGAGAAACATGGGCAGAAATTGGCTCAACACTGACGTAATGTCGTCAGTGATTTCAGTAGGCTTTTGATGTAACATCCTAAGGACCGATTACCTGAAAAGAATAACCACAAGAACACAAGCACTTGTTCAACAGTAACGCGAGGAACCTAAAAGTGGATGCTGTCAAGAGACACACCACAGATGCCTGTGTAACAGTCTGCTAAGAAGAGTATCAAAATCTGATCCTTGAAAAGCTTTTACCTTCCATTGCTCAGGAAAAATTCATGACACAAGCAGAAAGGAGTGTGGTAAAAAACACATACTACAGCACGTCACTTTCAGAAAGAAAAAGATGAAGAGATTGTTCTCCAATGACTGTTTCCGTACATTTATACATGATACAGCACAGAAGAATGAGTAATGAAAAAAATTAAGAACACTTTCAAAGCCAAGGCTGTCATGAAGCTGCCCTTAACCCGACCATACTTACTAGAGAAGGAAGTTGCATCCATCTTCCCAACTTTTACTGGAGAGCCCATGTTTCTCATTTCTATGCCCACTTCATTCCACACAGGCTCCAGTTTCTTGCAGTGGCCACACCAAGGTGCATAAAACTGAGAAGTAAATGCATTTGACTTTTAACAAATAACAATAATATTATAATGAGATAGAAGTTAATTAACCCTCAAATACATTAGCAAGACTTTTTTTCCAGTCACGGTGTTCTTCAAGTCCTAATAAAACTGCAAGTTAATTAATAACTGCAAGCTGGGGTGACAAACAGAGCTTTTTTGATTTGGTGTACTTTAAACAAGCACAAATTTGAAAATTGCTGTACTATTATACAACCACTTATTTAAAAATAGATGGTGGGGTAACTTTTTTTTTTAAACTCTTCTGGAATATTTTCCTCTTCTTTTGAAAGTTTAAATAACCTGTAAACAATCTATCCAGGAATACAAATTTATTTGCCAATAGAGGAATGCTATTCTTTGAAAGGAAGGACAGTACATACATATATTATATATATATATATACACACATACATGTTTATACTTCTCAAAGCTGCCGCCTGGATTTCAGTTTTTCACCAACTACTTTAATACAAGCACAGTGTAAAACTGATCCCCTTTTCTCAGGGCCAAGCAGAGCTGAGAGACTTCATTTGACCTTTCTGCCTATGTCTTGCTGCAGCACCTCAGTGAAATTAATAGAGAAGACAGCAGTGTTTTGGTATAACAAGATCAGGTCACAACATGACAAAGTAGGATTTTGTTTTCCTATACATTACTGATCAATTCTGAATCAGCATATAGTTTTCCCCACTCAAAAATCACAAATCTGAACTATACAATTTGGGAATTGCGGTTCATATTTGGGTGAGCTAAAAAGAACTTTATCTCATTGCCAAATAAGCTTAATCTTTTTAATAATTCCCTGTCTCTGAAATAAGGAGCACTGAATGTTTCCAAATGTGTTAGAAAAGTAAAAGAAGCCTCTCACATATTTGATGTTGCAGGGCTAGCAGTCTAGAACACAAATTAGCTTGTATAACTACAGAGTGAAATTGTAAGAAATTCCTAACAGAGGTTATCACATCCTGACTGAAAGTATAAGGTAAACTGCTTCCTGATTTTAAGGACTGTAAAAAATAGGATGAAGCCTGTCTGTAGCCAGTACTCTAATTCCTGGTTCATCCTGAACAATACAGACAGACTGCTTCTTCATCCTGTCAGAACAATTACTGTCATGTAATTTTTCTGCCCCGTGTACAAACAATTTTCCAAACGACAAAGCAGCCTTACTACAGAGTGTAGCACTGTGCATTTTTAGATTGCCACTAACAAGTCTTCTCATATACTCACATCTACAAGCCAAATATCATCTTTACGGTTTTCTTTAAACCTAGGAGGGGAAAAAAATATGAAATCAATATATGATATATTGGAAAAATAAAAAAGTGAAATGAAACTGGCCAAGGCTTCAATTAAGTTGGTATAAAACCATGGATATAAGAATTCTGGTTTTTTTCTTTCACTGAACTTTTGTCAATACAAGATCATATAAATTATTGTATTACTTAACAATTTCTACTTTAAGAATTAAATAAACCAGAATTTTGATGTAAGGTTTATTTTTGTAAAAGATGAACTTTGTAGAAGTGACTAGAACTGGGAGTACGATATAAATATATATATCATACATATCATATATAATAATCACATGATATAGAATACATTATACAACATTCTTACTGTAACATTCTTATCATGGAAGAGGATGAAGATATCTATAATTATACAGTAAGTGTGGGATCTACACTCCAAGTTTAGATCTAATTACTAGAACTTATAGCCCAACTCATCAATTCCCAGTATGCAATGTTCCTGTAAATGGCTCATAGGCAGTAAGCAGGATCAGAGAACATTTATTATATTATATTTGAAGTTAAATAGATTTATAATGGTCTTGAAGAAATACTAATGCCGAAGCCGGCCTCCTGTTTAAAAAAGTAATTCAAAATCATTATTTAATTACAGTGCTGTGTTTGAAACAGAATTGCAGCACTTCACCGGTAAATACAAGCTTTTTTTGTTTTATTGCCAGCATACCAAGGTTGCAACACTTGTACAGTAGAAAAAGTTATTTGCAGTGACTAACATAGAACTGCTACAGGAAAGACACATTTTTAACTCACAAAATGGCTCAGTCAACCTCTTCACTAAAAATTTACTTCACCACACTTAAGCACTACAGAGCTAATGAAAACTAGGTAGAGTCTAGCATCTCCTGAGAACTCTAATGAAGCTCCAGCTAAGCTTCAATTACAATGTCAAATAACTGGTTATGATGCAAGAGGCAGAAAGCGACTACTGAATCACCAGATCCTGGGTTGGGCTTCAATTTAGAACATCACTTTTGGTTAGTAAAATAAAAATTTGCAGCGAAACGTTCTCCTTCCCCTGTCACAGTATGACATTAAAGCACTGAGAAAGGTAGACTGAAATCTTATAAAAAAGAAGGAAAGAAAGGAAATGTCTGGACGTAGAACATTCCCATTGAATTTAATAACTCTGGCCCATGAGATTACACGCAATTTTTGTAGTTCTTAAAATAATAGATTTCAAGTTGTACCACTCATTTACAAGCACCTACTTCATCAACTTCCACAGAAACTAAATTCTTAACTGTGACAAAAAGCAACTGTCTAAACTCAGCCTAGTTTTGGTTATGTCAAAGATTAAATTATTAGACAATATTATGAAAGTTCAACACAAGACTAAAGCCACAATTCCAAGGACCTTAAATCAACCCCACTGTTTCTATTCTTCTCTATCTCCCTTATCACCCCCATTCCGCTGTTTCTGATGCTTCTGACCCTGGGTAGAGCCACCAATGCATTCTTACAGGGGGAAAAATATTTGCTTTTTTAGTCAGGTTACTTATCTGCTTTGTTATCATGCTGGAACAAGTCAGCAAATATTGCAAGATGCATGCTGATCTGAGGCAGTCAGCCGTTTGATCTGCATAAGCCAACAGGAACCACAGCTCTTACTTTCCACAGCCCAGCTGGGTGATGCTGGGTCACCTGTTAGCTCCTCTCTGCTACTTGTTTTCCTGTATCTTGCAAGGTTGGGAAAGGGAACCTAGCCCTCATACTAGCAGACATTGCAATTACCAAATTTCAAATTAAATACAAAGTTCTCAGCAACAGCAAAAACTCCATCATGTTTAGGTATCTATAAAATGGAAAATTTGAAATGTTCACCAGTCACTGCACCCAATAACTTTTTTGTTTTTCCTGATCTTTTTCACCATTTTCCAATTAGCTAATAAAAGGAATAAAAAAAACCCAACAACAAAATCTATCCTGAACAACTGACCACTTAATTCTTATTCTCAATTCAAATACAGGTATCTGTATAGTTTGGCAGTTAAAAAATCCAAATGTCTAAAGTAGGATTTTCTTTTAGCAGCTATTTCAAAAAAGTTACATGACTATAGCACTATGCTGCTTTACTCCAGGAGAGCAATTACATTTTAATTTATACCCGTGGAAGCACAATATGGGAACATGATGCAGAAGCACAAATAAAAGCTGTTTTATTCACTTATCCTCTTTATCTTCAGTCTGTGAAAATATGAGGCATGCTGCAAAAACAAGCTTTGAAAACGAAGTCCCTGCAATTTCTGTGCTTCAGTTGCTTTTTCACAATACTTTAAACACTAGTCAGGGATGCTGGTATATCTCTCTTCAGTACCTCTTCCATGTGTTCCCTTTCCCTCTCTCATAATTCCACTGCACCTCATTTGATCCTATGACTATCTGCTTTAGCTGAATCAGCAATATGGTTTAAAAACTGAGTATTTCCTAACTGTTTTGCTCTAGGATGTAATTTATCACAGAATGAACCCTCATGAGAACATTATCATTCACTGGCTTCAATTTGTCATACAGCAGCCGTCTTAATGCCGCCTTCTCCTCCCCTATCAAGTAGTATTTTCTGTACCTGCTACTTCTATTCTAATAATTGTGCTACTCTGTAGCACTTTAGATCAACCTGCTGATCTGACAAAAAGAAAATATTCGGGTTTGGAAAGTTAGATTTTATTGGGAACAGCAACTACGTAGCCACCAAACTACCAAAGCAAAGCAGTACATGAACAAAGACACTGTGCAGCCAAGTTGAGGGCTACCTATTTCAACACCTCCATAGTCTCAGGGCTAAACTTGCTGCAAAAGCATGTTTTTACACTGGAATATAATTGGCACTTCAAACAGCCATGAACTAGTCCTGCAGGCCTCCTTCTCTCTTCTGTTTCTGACCATGCACAAATCCACTTCCACTCATTTTCTCAACTCCTTACGGCAGCGACACAGCAAGCTCTAATGAAGAATCTGGTTAAATGCAACCAGCTTTTATTTGGGGCAGACATCAATCTACCAATACACTTACTCAACATAAAGTAGGAAAGAGCAAAGAAGTCTGAGGGCGTTTTTGGCAACAGCACCTGTGATGACAGCTTTTTTTTTAAAAAAAGATACAAAATTAAAGTGCTTCTTAGCTTTATGAATTGCACCTACTTAATACAGGCTACAAGACTTCTGCCATTCCTGCTGTGATGGTGATAAACTTTTTCAGTGTAGCTTCCTTAACCTCCCACCGGGCAAAGCTGTCAGTCTGGGGCCATCCCCCTTGCGAAGACTGACAATATTTAAGTAATAAGGTAAACCCCCCCCTCGCCACACATAAGATAGTACTTACGACTCATCCAGATCCTCCACAAAACCCGCACCTGACGCCACCACATGAGCAACCACTGCCAGGTAAGGAAAAGGCCACCGTGAGTGATCTCCAGACCGAACTAGGGCTGCTCGCCCACTCCAGCGCGCCCTCCTCTCCCCTCACGCCTCCAGCCCTCTCCCGCAGCCCCAGCCCTCCCCGCTGCCCGTCCCCAACCGCCGCGGAGCTGCCCACCGCTCCCCTCGGCCTTTCTCCCGCCTCCGAAGCCCACCGCTTTTCCCCCCCTCTCCCTCCCTCCGCCCGCCAGGTGCCAAGTCACAGCCCCCCCAGCTGTTACCTGCCACCCAGAGGAGGAACCGCCACCGCTCGCCCGTCGCTGCCATGTTGACAGCAGCCCCAGCACGGCCGGAAGAGGAAGCGGCGCTCGGCAGCGGCGACCTTTCCCCACTGCGCAGGCGCAGAGGCGGCAGGGGTTGGGGCGGGGGGGATGTGATGGCGGTGTCCCGTAGTGGCCGTTTTCCGCGGCCTCACGCCGGGTGCGCGTGGGAAGGCGGAGGTGACGGTTCTGCCTGATGGAAGTAACGGCAGCCCCGTCCCGGGCCGGCGACAGCATGTTCCCCGCCGGACCCCGGGTGTCCGCGCCGAGGAAAGCCGGACACGGGTGGCGGCCCGGGATGTGGGGGTGTCAGGAGTCAGTGTGGGTGGACATTGTCGTCTCCCGAGCGGTTTCCAGTCTTGTGGCCTGCCAGATTCTCTCATTAAGTAAAATCAATGCTCTTATTTCTTGGAAAAATGAATTTTGGCAGAAGAACCTGTTCTGCCTGTGATGTTGCCAGCTGTCTCTGATGGGTAGAGGTCATCCTGTACCCCTTCCTGATCCTGCAATGTCAGCAACCAGCCTTCAGCATCTTTATGAAAGACACAGCCTTGCTCCCGTGTGCTTAATGTCGGTATCATTCTCTTGAGCATTCCTCATTCTTTCAAACCTGTTACGGTCTCTCCTGTCTTCACCTACCTTGTCATTCAGTACAAATCTGCAGGTCCCGTATGTAAGGGCGAGGAATCCAGCTGAGAAACCTTTTTTAAAAAGTTCAGTTAAAACATGGTTTTTCATCTGGTGCTGTTCAGCCTGGAGAAGAGAAGGCTCAGGAGGATCTTAACCAATGGGTGTAAGTACGTGAAGGGAGGGTGGAAAGAGATGGAGCCAGGCCCTTTCCAGTGGTGTCTAGTGACAGGACCAGAGGCAATGAGCACAACTTGAACCACAGGAGGTTCCCTCTGAACATCTGGAAACACTTGTTTACTGTGAGGGTGACCAAGCATTGACCACCAATATCCAACTTCTGAGATACTCAAAAGCCACTTGGACCTGGTCCTGAACAACCAGCTCTAGATGACCTTGCTCAAGCAGGGGTGTTGGGCCAGATGACCTCCAGAGGTCCCTTCCAACCTCAGGCATTCTTTGATTGCATATCTGTTTGTTTTCAGTTTTGACTCCTTCAGTGTAAGTTCTTACATACACCTTTCTCCCTTATACTGGAGTTACTTTCCTCACCTGTACATGCAAATGTTTGATGTCTTTCTCGGAGAAGGATGGACTCTTCCAGTGGCAATTCAATTCATTTCACATCAGTGTTCCTGTCTTTTCTTCTAATGGTAGGGTTTACAAGCAGTAAACATGGCAGTTGCTCACTTATGGACTACTCTGTGTGTGTGTGCACATGTGTTTGTATCTACATGTTTGTAGGTACATGTTCTCCTTCTATAGCAAAAAAAATGAACTAGGTATTCATCATCTTTGTCACTAGGCCATACCTGGCCCGGTGAGGACCTCTCCTTCACTTAATGCTTTCTGAGTATACCATGTTGGATTCATCAGCTGATCCTCAGAGTTGTCCAGCCCTTTGGAAAACCCAGCTACCCTATAGGTTTATTGGCTGGGATGTCAAAACCTGAGAGTGTGTGGGATAGATGTCATCAGAATTCAAAAGTATCTGACTCTGGCCTGTGGTAGACATATTTTTTCTTACCCACACTGCACGATAAGGCTATTTCACTTTTGTTTTTCCCCTCCTTCCTCCACCCCTGTCAATAGCAGAACTAATGAGTTACTAACATACTTATTGGATAGAGAATTATTCACTGATACGTAGCATTTCTGTTCCACAGCATTTAACTTCCTGTATACTGTAGCTAAGTGGTGTCTGTATGCCTGACCAAATGAGAGCTGGCATATGTTTTGATCCTAATCTAGCTGCTGTCTAGACTGAGACAATGAAAACAATTTACCCCATCAATCCTTTAGTGGAAAATCCATACAGGAGAAAATGGGAATAGCCATGTAACTGTTAAATTAGTATAATCCTCTTACTCAGGCAGTTCATGGTTAGCTTTATATAATTTTTAAAGGGAAAGGAACATTTTATATAGGTTTGCATACATTTCAATAAAGCTATTTGCGCTTCCTTTAAGTCTTGTATTGGTCAGCTTTGAAGTTTATTCTCTCTGCAAATAGTTGTTCTACCTTTTGCATTTTGTAAGCCAAAGAAATCTTCTGCAAGCCTGTACACTGTTCTTGAGCTGTATTATTTTGATATCGAGGGAGTCACTGTATATTTACTTCTTTGTAAGTAAATTTATGCACACCTTCCTACACAACGTCATGCTGTATTTATTTATACAATGTATAGTGCAGCTTTACTGCCTAAAATGCAATATGCACATAAAAGATAGTTCTTGCACTGTAGCCAAGTAACAAATACCATGGGAAATGCATATGACATGCAAAACAAATTAATAAGATAATGATAGATGAGATCTAGGAGAAATCACAAGGGGTTTTTTTTTGTGATTCTATTATTTTTACTATGAACACTTCATTTGAAAAAAAAAATACGGGATTAATAGGTTACTATTAATAGATTCCTAAACACTGGAGTTTTGTATAAGAAAAATAATTAGAAAAGGGATGACTTTGGTAAGTGAACTGAACAGGAGGTATCAAAAAAAAAAAAAACCACAGAAAAGGATAAGAAGTAAAAAGCACAGAGAGCGTTGTTGAAATCCTGGAAGTTACTGCAGGAAAAAGTGGGAATTACAGGGAGATCAGCAATCAGTGAAACGTTGGAAATTGAACAGATAAGTTCACTGAAAGCTTTCAAAGGCTCCTTCCAGTCCATATTGTGTAGGAGGATAATGGTCCTGCTGTCCCAGATCATTTTTTGAGCCCTATAGATGAGGAGATTCAACAAAGACAAGGTAGAAGCTTTGCCTTATGGCCTGCCTAAGGCTGATCAGAGAATCACAGAATATATGGGGACCTCTGGAGATCATCTAGTCCAATCTCCCTGCCAAAGCAGGTCCACCTAGAGCAGGTTGCACAGGAATGGGTCCAGGCGGGTTTTCTGTGTTTCCAGTGACATGGACTCTGCAACCTCTTTGGGCAGCCTGTTCCAGTGCTCTGCCACCCTCAAAGTAAAGAAGTTCCTCCTTGCATTTAGATGGGACGTCTTCTGTTCAAGTTTGTGCCCATTTCTCTTGTCCTGTCACTGGGCACCACTGAAAAAGACTGGCCCCAACCTCTTGACAGCCACACTTTAAGTATTTATAGGCGTTGATCAGATTCCCCAAAAAGACTCAAGTCCCTCAGCCTTTCCTCTTCAGAGAGATGTTCTAGGGCCCTAATCATCTTTGTGGTCCTCTGCTGTGCTCTCTCCAGCAGTTCCCTGTCCTTGAACTGGGGAGCCCAGAAGTGGATTTTCAGAGCTTTTCTGCTGTTGCAAGATTTTCAGTCTGTTTATGCAGGTTGTCCACTCTTCTTGCCTATGTGAAGGGAGGGAAAAGGACTTACCTGTAACTCTGTCTAAATTATATAACGAGAAGTTAATTTTACTAGAATGTGTGGAATTTTGCCTTAACAAATAATCTCTTTCAAATCATTTCAATGTTAACATGGTAAACAGAATACTAAGGTTGGTTTCAATAAATAAAATATTTAGAATATTTAAGTTCTTTTTGCACATCTTTATTATTATAAAGTGGAGAGTGTATCAGTGACACCATGCTAAAGGAGACTTCCCAGCATTGCCCAGCCAGACATGAAAGGTTGTAGGGAGGGAAGTTGGGAACTGTACTGTTGGAGAGCAGCGTAGGGGAAAGGGACCTGGGGGTCCTGGTGGACAGCAGGATGACCATGAGCCAGCACTGTGCCCTTGTGGCCAGGAAGGCCAATGGCATCCTGGGGTGTATTAGAGGGGCTGTGGTGAGTAGATCAAGAGAGGTTCTCCTCCCCCTCTACTCTGCCCTGGTGAGACCCCATCTGGAATATTGTGTCCAGTTCTGGGCCCCTCAGTTCCAGAGGGACAGGGAACTGCTGGAGAGGGTCCAGTGTAGAACCACAAAGATGATGAAGGAAGTGGAGCATCTCCCATATGAGAAAAGGCTNATCTGACTAAAAGTGTAGAGAGGGGAGGGAAGAGTAGAATGAGAGAAAAGAAAGAGGATGCGGGGAAAAGAGTGAGAAAAAAAAAAAAAAAAACACCACAAAGTGAGAGCCTGAACAAGGAGGAAGAGCAAGAACATAGAAAAACTTTGAAGAACATTATCAGATGGATGAAGGTTTGGAGCTAGATCTGGTGGTAAGATCCTAATATAACCCACATCAAGATCTTATGATAGGGAAGGAAGAAGTTGCAAGTTACTAAAAGCCAAGAAGCTGAGATGGTGAAGAGAGAACAGTTTCTGTCTAATGAAGGCAAACCGAGAAATTCACCTGACTTCTAATTTTACCACCAGTAATATATCTCAATGATGCTGCTTATTTTGGGGCATATTTTACTGCTTGTTTTTTATAAATTTTGCTCTATATTTAGACTTCATTGTATATTATTTACTAAACATATTTGCTGTTACAGAACATGAAGCATGTAAACACCAAAATGGAACTTACAAAATGTTATTTCTGAACACTTACACAAAGGTTTTATACAAAATATTTTCCATCTTTTCATGTTTTCATGAAATCTGAGAATGTGTGGAAAGTTGCATATTTTAATTTTAGTAGAAGCAGTCCCAGAATTAACTTAGTAATTTCAAATTTCAGCTGTCTTTTTGAAAGTGTAGAAAAATGTGTTTCTTATTACTTAATAAGGTACAGGTGTTCCATACTTTGAGAATATTCTCCTCCTTGGTACATACCTTTTATCAAACAGTTAAAATTATGGTGCTCACAATTAAAAAGTGCTGTCAAAGATATGTTTAGCAAAAGAAAAATCTAAATAAATACTGCTCAAGTAGCTTCTCACATAAACCAGTTAGACTGTAGCAATGAAAGGAAAGGGAGGATATATACTTTAAGTTGAAAGTAATAACTGTATATTTGTGAAAAAACACTCTTGTCTTATTACATTTTTACAGAATACAACTATGCACTCTTATAACTACAGATAAAAGTGTTTGTCTTCATGTGAAATATAAGTACTATTATAAACAAGAATATCAGTAACTATCATCAATACTGAATTTTGTAAGAGTATGCAAAGTTATGCCACTATATATATATATTTTATATTTTTATATTACTTTATATGATTCATTTATTTATCTTCCATTACAGGAACAACCTTTACTGATATGTAGCATCTTCCCATGATGCCTACATCTATGACAGTGGGCTTGTACCACTTTAACTGTGTCAGTACCTTCCTATACACATCGCCTAAATCTGTTTCATAAAATGAATTAAACCAGTAATAGACTTGTCATTAATCATATTTAAATTCAACGTAGTGAAACTTGTAGTGAAATAATTTTGTGTCTAGTTGGAAGAATAGATAATTACACATCTTCTGGTACACTTTGGGGATTTTTTTGCATCTTTTGTATGAGAGTGCTTGAAGTTTTTGTAAGGTATAACACAAAGTTGAACATGAATTAAAACCAGAATTGTTAATACTGTTGACACTGGCAGCAGAATTTGGCTGATCTTGTATTAACATTTCACCTTTCCATATAACTTTAATTTTTAGAACAGCTTGAACTGATCCTCAGGGGTTGTTTTTTTTTGTTTGTTTGTTTGGTTTTTTTTTGTTGGGTTTGGGTTTTTTTATTGCTGGTTCAAGATTGATTTATTTTTTTAAAAATACCATTCCTTCTATTACAGAGACACCTGGTGGTCTTTGAGTGGATCTATAAAAATAGCATTTTGCTTTTTTTGTCTGGGTTTACTTTAAAATTTACCGTTTGTTATATATCATTTATATTTAGAACCTCTTACATTATGGTACAACAGCAAAATTAAATTGACAACACTTACATATTTTCTAGTATTTACTGGATATAGGTTCCTATGGTTGGTCAAGGGTATTTTTCTTGCATCTTCTCCAGCAGAGGTATATGGAAGAAAGATTTGGGCATATTATAGGCTAAGTGAAATAAAAATATATTTCTTCCAAAATTTAATGTTAGAACAGCCAGTATTTTGTTTTCATGTTTTCAGCATTCAGTTTATGTGGTTTGTTTCTGATTTGAGGAGATTGAAATGATGACCAAAAAGTTATGCCAGAACCAGTTTAATTTTGAGGTCGACATATTAGTACATAACGGAAGTGCTTACTTCACTAGAAACGCTGACCAGATCAGGACTATGCTACCACACAAAAGTTTTAATAATACTCCATGCATAAATTATAGTCAATTATAAGTAATTACACAGCATAATAGGTAATTACACAGAATACTAATGGTAAGATCTCTTCTCACACCACACCCAGACCATCAGGAAGACAAAGTCTATCATCCCCTGGAGCATTATCTCTGGTGTTACAGCAGCGTCTTCCAGTTTCCATCCCTACAGTCATTCTGCCACAGCATCTCTTAGAACCCATCCACGCACCCACAGCAGGGACCTCTCTGCACAACTCCACCAGATCCATGACCTCCTCCTAACACAGCTGGGTACAGCCATAAGCAGATCCACATGGTGGACAGGCGCTGTCTTCCAGCCACGGCCTTCTTAACCAGCAGCCAGGTTTGGCTTTTAGGTAAAAAATTCCCCATCCCCTCTTTCCACAGGGGCATGTACTACTACATCATGGACTCGGTGATCTCAGAGGTCCTTTCCAACTGTGAGCTTTGTGATACTAAGTACGTTTTAAATGCTAGGTATCTATATTATACATAGGCTGGGGGATGAGTGGGAGTAAAATAGAATTTTCGCAACTAAAACGGGTGCTGGAGTGAAATGAGCACTGCAAGGATTACATGTAACACAGGAATATTCTTATCCATATTTAGAACGTGGTTTTACAACTTTTATCTTAGTGAAACAAAACTGGCATTGCAGTTATTTTTAGTGGAAATTAACTTTGTGGGTTGGTTTTGGTTGATTTTTTTTTTTTTTCATTTGGCAGTTGCCAGACCTCTACCCATGATGTCATTCCATAGTCTTTAAGAGCTAATTAATTCAGCTGCTTTCTTTTTTTTTTTTTTCTTTTTAAGAAAATTTTACAGACACTTTGAAGCAATTTTTGCAATACCTGCAATTGCACTTCAGTTAAGGAGTGGTTTTCACATCTGAATTTCTGTTATGATTAGTGCAGTGTATATTGCAACACTGATTTGATGTAGTTTGAAACTCCAAGAGAATAATTCATACAAAAGAAATATATGAGACTCTGGGGAGAGGTCTTATGCAAGATTTGTATTTAGCTTTATTATTCTTAAATTTTCACTCGTCTGCTGGCTGCCAGAAAACTTGCTCATCGCTCTGACTATAGAAACCCAAGCAGATTCATGGTATTTTGGGGACATCCAGAGGTAATGTCAAGAGTTATTCAACAGTATTTTCTCCCCAGCTTACCCACATAATTTTCTAGCAAAGAAATATTTAGCATACAAGAGGAAAGAACAAGAAAACAAAAGTGTGCTTTAAATTAATGTTAGTTAACATAGCTGTTGGTGTCATTTAAGTCAAAACTTGTTAACAGTAGTGTGGTCAGACAAATTTAGAAGTATTCTTGGTGTGCAGCAGATGCTGCCTGGCAAATAGCAATCTTGTCGTTTCGGTCAGTAGGTGGGCAAAAAGATTAAATGACACACGGACAAAGTTATTAGCAAATTATTAAGGACCTGATTTGAAGTAATTGAAACAAACATTACTTGTATATCTTGATTTTTATACCTGATCTATAAAACTGAATGCCTGTATTTGCAATTTTTGTTTTTCTTTGACAGAGAGACATGGTTGCAGCCAAAGAAATAATGCATTTTGAATTTACATCAATTCATTTGGTAAGAAGTTCTTCTTTAACTCGACAGAACTGTGGAGAATCCCAGGGTCTGAGAGCAAGCTTCCATTATTGTCACTCAACAAGTGAATGGCTCCCAGTTGTACAGAGTGAATGTCCCATATGCTCTGAACCCACACCAGATATAAAGTTAGACTAGAATACACTTTCCCATTAAGTCTTGTCAGTTTAAGAAAAAAAAAAGTTGCATTTTTTCTTAGCATTAGCAAGTAGTTATCTTTTCTGACTTCTCAGTCATGTCAGTATATGACATAATAGAGTTACTAAAGCAATGGTTCCTTGCTGATAAACAATCTTACATAGCTTTTTTCTGTTGTCCTGATGACTACCTGATTTGGTAGTGTCATGTGAGTGGTGACAATTGCATGTCAAAAAGTTACAAATCTGTAAGTCAGGCAGGAGCCACCTCTGAGTGCCAAAGCCACCAGCTTCCAGTCTTCATCTTCATAGGAGGCTCAAATTTTCCAACCCTGCACCTTCTTAATTATTGTTGAAGATTCAGACTCTTGAAGATGCAGGGTCTTGGAGAAGATCCACTTATTAAGGGATATTATAAATGACCATCAGCTCTTGGCACAGGGTTCTTCCTGCCCGGCCATTGGAGCCCAGCCCAGTGTCTCCAGACAGATCGGGCTCTCCCACCTCTCTGGGTGGATGTGGCTGCTGCTTTCCTGTTTGCATATTGAACCCGGAACAAAGTTGAATGTGTATCCTAGAGAAACACACAGAGACACAAAGGACACTGCCATGGCTGGCTACACAGAGTGCCACAAGCGAGGTGCTGCTTTCAACAGCACCTATGTACAGGACTCATATAAAACCTAAATATAGATAGGCAAGCATCCTTCTGCCTCTGTGGCTGGTAGAGACAGAAGTTCATTAATGATAGCACACAGCACTCTATATTCAGAAGGACATGCTTCCAAATATCAGCACAGCCCCTCTGTCTGTCCAATAGCACTGACTGGATCCCAGGTCCTCTTACCTGCTCCACAAGTCTCGTATTTGCTGGGTATTCCAGGTCTTTGTTCACATGTACACATTCACAGAGGCACCCCACACTTATGTGTGTCCCCCCGAACACCAGCCACAGACCCTGTGGCCAAACCCAGGGCCCCTACTCACTGTCTGGTCCAGCTTGAAGTTTTCTAATGAATTACGCAGGCACACTGCTATGCATACCAGCTTTGGGGACGATGCAAACACTCCAGCAAACCCCAGCAGCCAGCACCAGGCACACAGACAGTGACCCACAGTCCTGCTCCAGCTGCTGTCGCTGAGCCCCTCACTCTGCTCACCCCAGTCCCTCCAGTAGCTGCACCTGTGATGCCCTCCAGTTCTATCCTAGTGGCTGGAGTTGAGATCTCCATTCTCCCCAGCTGCTGACACCACAGGACATGAGTGTCTGTATCCACAGTCTGACTCCAGTTGCTGGTCTTTCCCATTGCTGGCACCCCAGAGACAAATTGATGTTTGCAAGAGCTATCCCCCCGGTCCCCCACGCCCCACATTACTCATGCAAAGACCCTCACCTGCTCCAGTAGCTGGCAACAAACCAACTTACACCTATGTCACCTGTAGCTGGCACCTAGTCCTTACAGCACTCGAACGTATGAGACAGTGAGATTCCACAGGAACATAGTTAAGAAAGGATTTAGTGAAAGGATAGGACAGACTAATGATCAGGCACAGGGATTGGTCTGACAAGTGTGCTGGCCAGCCTTGTCTTACAAGGGACTAGTCCCTTTTATACACCTTGTCATCTATTTCCCACTTCAACCCTCCTCAATCCCCTTCCTCTAAACATTTCTTCAAAAGGTTTGCATGGTCCCACAGGCTGCCCTCAAATATCCCAAATCCTCAATGTTCCCCTTGTTTCTTACTTTCTGCCAGTTACAAGGTCCAGATTAGCCCTTTCCAAAGCTGTGCCTGCAGTTTCTTAATAGCCCATCAATTAGCAACTGAAGGCTTCTGGTCCTTGGCATCATCTCTGTTATGCCTTGTTTGTGACCAGATTTGTGTGTGTCTCGGGGGGGCTCTTTTTTATTGTTTCCTCATTATTATTGAGTAAATAATGATCAATACATTGAAAAAAGTCCTTGATCTTAGTGAAGCAGTTCTACGTACTCTTATACCAATCTATTTCTCATCTCTGATGCTGCACAGCCTGATGACCTCCTCCCACAGCTCCTTGATCAGAAGATGAGCAGGTAGGCCCGTCTGCCCCTGCCTCAGCTAAAACTATCACTTGGAGTGCAAAATCACTTATTCTAATGAGTAGCTATTGGGTTACACATTTGGGAAGTATCCTGCAATTGTCAGGGAAAGATAAATACAAATAAATCTGGGATGTCGTACATGAACAAGAGAAATCTACAAAATTGATGCCAAAAGTCTTATCTCCTATGATAGCTACACTGCCTTGAAAATAATCGCAGCAGGCATTATTTTTATATATATAATTATATATTTATATTTATTTAGTATAAATTATATATAATTACATTATTATTATTATTTATATTGTATCTCAAAATTATCGACAAAAACATTTGAAGTGTAGAGACTACATTTCCTAGTTTGAAATACTGCATTTTGCTGTATAGGATTCATTATTATTACACCTACTCTGTAACATGGACGTTTTGCTTGTGAAGAGGCCAGCTAATAATAATGTTATATTATGTCATTTTCATCTGAAGAAATTACTTATTCCTGTACGACCAAGGAAACGGCTTTAATAGCTAAGTAGCTAGCAGAATTTTCTAATTATTCAATTATTACATATTATATTAACTAGAAAATGAATAATGAGATACAAATAGTTTTCATGTTTAATCAATTTGCTTAAAATACACTTCTACCAATTTTGAATTATTTTATGTGCCCAATTTAATTTTCATAATTAGTCATCAGTAATGAAATCTGCATAAATAGCACAGCTATTGACATAAAATGTAATAAACAAGCAGTTTTATTAGAACTTGGATTTTAATTTTATTTGATCCTACCAGCCAAAGCAGCCATATACAATTCACAATTAACTGTATACTCAGAATGCAAACTAGAAATTGCATAGATATAATTTTCCAGTTGTGCAAAGGATAAATGGACTGAAATATTTTAATGGAAACAATGCTAAACCAAAGAAAAAAAATTAAATAGATTACTGCAAATTATTATCCTGATACTGTGAAACATCTGATTTCTCCCCTTACTGGGCCATATTTCACATATGTGGAAAGCATTGTCAACGAGACACTATGCATCACCTGCAGGAAGAATTGAGACAAACCATAATTATAGTTGTTCTGTAGCCTTCTTATTCTTTCTTTGGCAACTCCAACGTTAAAATTTTCTATAGTTAAAATAGAAAATGATTTTGCAATTTCAGATTAAATTTGAGTAAATAACCTCTTAATACCAGCCGCTGTGATTTAATGTCTTGGTTTGAGATATAATATGATTACTTGGATAACAATTTTACCTGCATGTCTCTCAGTCATTTCAGTGGCCAATCTGGCCCAAACAATGACATTTGGTACCTACAGATGTCATTAAATGCACAAGAATAATCCATTTAGTTTATAGAAGTTATGTATCACTATGCATGTGATGACCACTACCCTTCTTGAATTTGACTGGGTTAATTTCTTACTCTCAGTCTGCACATGGCCATACAGCAGTGGATACCTAGGTATTTTCTTTTCCCTCCTATAATGGATGGATTTTATAGACATACTGTAGCATAGGCTGTAATATCCTTGCATGGTGAAAAAAAAAAAAAAGGAAAAGAAATTAATTATTGTTTAATAACAAAGTTATATTGTTTTAGGTGGACCTCCAAGCAAATTTTTATTTGTTTTCAATGACTCTGACATTTTTGCTTCTTCAAGGGCCCTTTGGCAAAGAGGGTGATTAATTCCCAGGGATTTTTTCTTGGTGAAATAGTTTCTAAATTGTGGATAACAGCAACCATCTGCAGCGCTCTATTTGTAGAGCCAACAGGATGCAAGTAGATTGTGGGGTGCTAATGTAATAGCTGTGATAAAAACCAGACATTGTATTAAAGATAAACCAACTTCTTTGGCTGGTAACTGTTAACGATTTCTGTATTGTATCTCTGTGTACTTTTTGCATAAGAAAAGTTGTCTTCTCTTGAAAGAGAGTCACTGCAGTATGTTGTGCAGAACTTAAACCGTGTCACATTTACAGTTTTCCACACAGGATGTCTTTCCTTGGTTGCACACAGGCAGATCTGAAGGGTGTGCTGCTGGGGTGTGCATTCCCAGCCCCAGCTTCTGAGACTGTGGGACACCAAGGGAGAAACCATCAGGCTACTGCGAGGGCTGGCGGCCCCAGAGGAGAGCGAGGGGTCTCCTCATGGGCTCTCAGGGCAGGGCTTGGCAGTCAGGGCCTTTCCCAATGTCCCACCCAGGAACAGGCAGCCAGGGAGGAGGCACTGGGACAGCTACTGCCTGGGGTGGGTAAGGACAGGGCTGTGGAAGCTGGAGACCAGCCCCACCGGGGTGCCACTGGGGGCAGGGGACGACAGCTGCAGAGTTCAAGCAGGATCATTCTGTTTGAATAGAAGGATACAGCAGAACTCACAAAGATCATTCTTGGTATTATAAACATTCAAGTGAACATAACAGTGCAGTGAATTTTCCCGTAGAGCCAGACATTTTCTGTCACTAGACATTCAGTGCTGTGATGTGATGACCTGTGCTCTGTTCTGGCTCTGTAATCTCCCATTGTCCTGCGGTTAGAGGCTTGGAATTAAGGTTAAAGTTTTCCCATGGTTCAAAAGTAACATTTATTTTTCTTTAAACTAATATGAAAGTATTAACATATTATCCATCCTTTTTGTGTTTTGAGACACAATTACACATGGAAAAAATCAGCATTTGCCTGACAAGAGTTTCAATAGCAACTAAAGAGATTTTTAGGATTCCAACCTTATGTAATCGACAGAAGCATGGTTACAGAATTTCCAAAATGCTGTCCTGAAAAGCCAAAATTTGAAAAGGACATGGTCGTCTTGTCAGGCAAATACCTGTACAAGGCACAGAATTAGATAGACCATACAATATACATGAGTAAAATATTACTGGTTTATATAACTGGTCATGCACAAACCCGACACACAGCTGGACAGCAGGCTGAGGCCCCGAAGAAAAAATTTCTCAGCCAATTTTTTACACAGCCTTGTTGCCAGATGTTTTGTTGAATTTAGATCTGTGATATCCCCCATGGAATGATGGCCAGCATCTTTGTAACAAACAGCTTAGCTTATGCCTTAGCTTTCCAGCATCCCACTGATTTGCACAGAACTCAATGTCCTGCTTTTGGGTTTTGAAGCTGCAAAAGAAAGTATGTTTTGTTGGCTCATGAAACAGTCTGTCAACATCTTGGGACTGTAAATTACACCATGCTTACTACAGTTTGCTTGGATTGGCAGAAACTGGTTATACACATGTCAGCATCCTGTGATTATTAGCAGCAGCAGAAACTGCAAGAGCTAACATAATAAGGGACTACATGAGATATCTGGTAAAAATATTTTTGAGGTTTGGTTTTATTCTCTTCTGATTCATCACATCATTCATGTGAGAAATTATTCTACTTTTATTGATCTGAAATTATTATGTTCTGGTATGCAGTGATAGAATTCTGTTTGAATTAAAAAAATTATATATATATAATACTCCCAGCATTTTTATTTATGGTCTTTCAAATTTATTTGCTGGTTTTGGCACTCTCTTTTTCTCCTATATCTAAGAATTGTATTTCCGGACATTTTTTAAAGATTCTAATCTGACAGAGTCTAGAAGTCTGAATTCCATAACAACTGTCATTTACTTCCTGTGTGACATACATTGTATGCATTTACTTCATCTGCAAAGGCACAAAAAATATTATCATAAGGTTTTTGTGGGATCTAAAGCTTGTAAAGCACACTCTATGTCTTCCATTGAGAAGTCTCATGAGAGAAAATGTATGCTATTCAGAACATTATCTCTGAAGAATATGGATATATAAACTGCACATTTAATTAAAAATCTCACTTAGGGAGGACTTACTTTGGCTTTGAATTAAATAAGTCAATATTATATATGATCCATAGATCTTCCCTTCCTTTATTGCAGATACTACATTGCCCCTGATATCATTGCTTATAAAGTATAGTTTAACATTATTTTTTTTTTGTATTTGTAATAACATCAGTCTTCATAAGAACAGTTTTATTACTAAAGCTCAATGGGTGAATTTGAAATATCCATGACCCTCAAGGAGAATGTGAGAGGCAGGAGTCCCAGGTAAAGTCTGGAGTAGAATTTATAGGACAGAATGTAATAACCTGATATGCCAGAGACCTTCTTTCTGAGAAGTCACAGTCACTGTGTTTTAAAATCTTAGTTTCAAGAAAGGGAAATAATATGCTAACAAACTGGCAAGAATTTAGATTTTCTGAGGACCTTGTGCTTCCAGATACCTGCAGGTATTTCTTAGAAATTAGAAAACCATCATAGAACAGGTTATGCCACCCCGTGCTGATTTAGATGTACTTTTATTAGCTGCTTACATTGAGAACATGGTGCCAGTAACTGAAAATTAGTTTCTATATGGATTCTTCCATAGAGTTATTAGATGGTTTCTAAAAAAACAGTCTTCTAGAACTACCATACGTTATGCTGCTTTATTTTAATGGAAGACCCACACCAAATGCAAATACAAAGGAAAGTTTTTCAGCAAAATGTTTCTCACTGAAAATGAGTGTCAGCAACAAAACTGTTGATGCAAAACTGTTGTCTTCAATTAACATTTCATTTGTGCAAATTGGCTTGAATTCTAAAAATGGCACCACTTTTATAATGAAAAATAATCTTTACTTTGTCAATCACTGATTTTGACTTTTGAAATGACTACATAAATACATTCAGTGCTCTCAGATGATCCTTTCTAATTCTTTCCTCTATATTTTTGCAGTCAATTGGTAAAGAGTAATAACTGCTTTCTAGGCTAATTTCTCACAGGACAGGAAAACATTTTGCTAGCTGTACCACCAACACAGCGCCCTTTCTTAGAAGCTGTAAACCCGCCTCTGTCTTCACTTTGTTTGTGCAGCTTTCGCCATGAGCAGAGACTCCATAGCAAGATACAAACTGATGGTTTGTTGGATGATACATGAGATGACAGGCTAGAAGTAGCAAGCCCCTAGGTTAGGTACTAACATGCTTGGGAACCCCTTTGAGAGCAACCGAGTCCTCACGGGCCAGACAAGCTGTCAGGCGGCTGGGGAAGGGCCAGGCTCCCCCAAACGGGCTGACCTGCCCTGCTGCTGCTGCTGCTTTGGGGTTACTGTCTTCCAGTTTCCTGGAGCTTGCAGGATGGAAAGGTCTTATGTCAGTGCTTTTCCCTTTGAGGCCTGGAGCTGTTAACTGTTACCGCTTCGGCGGTTGCACTTCCATCTGTTTTTACTTTCCTTATCTTGCCTAATTTTAGCTCACCCGCTTTCTCACACCTAACCATGAATTTTCTCAGTGAAACAGAGCGAAGGTCAGGCAGAGGGGCTGTAGAAAGTAGGGCCATGGATCTCAGTTGGCTAAACCCCACAGCAAAAGGTCACACAGCAATTAATGAGAGAGGTTACTGCGAGAAAAGTACTGGTACAGAAGCCTAGAAGACAGGGAAACAAAAGAGATGGGCAAAAAAGCATAGCACAAATGGCTTAAGACACTGGATTCATCGTATGAGTATGATGTATCTAAAGTCCAGCTCTGAATTTCATGTCCTTGAATGAAGGTATGAAGTCCCAGCCAAATATCAAGGTACAACGATGAAAGATAACTATCAAAGGTATCAAAGACAATTACATCTTTTTTTTTAATTCATATATGTAATTAAATTGACTTCCATAATATATTTTTGTTTTATATTGACTTGTTTTAAACTATCTGATATTGACAGAGTTTGAAAAATAGGTGCCGTTAGACACCTTGCATCATGGCCTTGAGGTGCCCCCAGCCCTGCCTGTCCCTGCCCCCAGGGCTGCCACCACCCTGCCCATGGGCCAGCACCCCACTATGCCCCCTGTCCCAGAGACACCCCAGCAGGGCTGACCTCCAACTCCCCACAGCTCTGCCCTGCCTGGCTGTGAGACCCCAGAGCCGGGCTAGCCTCCCAGCCTAAGCCTGTCTCCATCCCTGTCCCCAGGGGGCTGTCCCATACCACCCGTACTATTTAATATATTCATCAATGACTTGGATGAGGGAATAGAATGCACAATCAGCAAGTTTGCTGATGACACCAAACTGGGAGGAGTGGCTGACACACCAGAAGGCCGTGCTGCCATCCAGAGGGACCTGGACAGGCTGGAGAGCTG
>VXBJ01006122.1:241212-293624 GCA_013400055.1 Nycticryphes semicollaris
TTGGGGGTTTTTTGGTTTTGTTTTTGTTTTTTTTTGTGTTTTTTTTTTTTTTTTTTGGTGGTTTTGTTTTGTGTGTGTGCTTTGTTTTAGTTTTCTGGTTGCAGGTTTGGTTTTTTTTTTTTTTTTGCTGTGGGATTTGCTTGTTTGTTTTTAATAGAAATGTATAAGGTTTTTTTTTTCACTTTTTTGGTAGAATGCCTTTTGTTTCCTAGCAGTGGACTAGATTTTGTGAGTTACTGAAGCCATGTAATACCCATGCCATTGATAGGAATGGGAGATTTTGGTTCTTCACTTCCTTAAAATAAATTTAAANTGTTTTTTGTGGGATTTCTGTAGTTTGTGGGTTTTTTCCTTTGGATTTTTGCATGGCTCGGGGTTTTTTGGCTTTGGTTTGAGTTTTTTTTGTGTTTTGTTTTTTTTTTTTTGGTGGTTTTGTTTTGTGTGTGTGCTTTGTTTTAGTTTTCTGGTTGCAGGTTTGGTTTTTTTTTTTTTTTTTTTTTGGGGGTTTTTTTTTTTTTTTTTTTTTAATTTTNAATAGAAATGTATAAGGTTTTTTTTTTCACTTTTTTGGTAGAATGCCTTTTGTTTCCTAGCAGTGGACTAGATTTTGTGAGTTACTGAAGCCATGTAATACCCATGCCATTGATAGGAATGGGAGATTTTGGTTCTTCACTTCCTTAAAATAAATTTAAAGAAAAATAGTCCTAGTATCAAGACAACCCCCTTACTTAAGTGAAGAGTCCTGCAGCTATAGCTGCTCTTCATGATGAAAATACTACCAGCTATACTGCTGTTAAAAGTTAGTAGGAAGTGAGCAAGAAAGTACAGATATGCTCCTTAAGGCTATGAGTAAGGAAATCTGGCTTCTTGGCCTGAGATCATGAGACAGGAATTCCCAGCATTCTCTAGATAATTAGGGTGGGGTTTCTTTAATTAGAAATATTTAGCTTTTCAGAGCTATGGCAAATCATTTCAGCTGTGTCTAACTATATCAGTTTTGTGCCCTGAGGACCTGCCCTTTATGGTCTGTGATATCAGTTTTGAGACAGTTTTGTCATGGTTTGTGACGTATGGCTCGGTTACAAAAATGTTTGAGCTATATTCTTTAAAGAAACATTTCTTACTTCCTATTTTAATACTTTAAATTTTAATGCAAAGGTATTTAATGTCTTCAGAAATGAGCTTTTCAAAATCCATATTGTTTTACCTTTCCTCACCATGTTTCTTTTCATATCTTTGATAATCAAAAATACTAAACTTTTTCATAATAATGTGTAACAGCCTCTGGCTAATTACTGAGAAAATTATGAAAATATATGTATTAGCTAAACGATATGCAGTCATACAGAAGGAAAAACTAGTCCTATTATAGGATATTTAAAACTTTAGAGGTACACTAAGAGCAAGTAGGGGCATAGAACCCACACAACTTGGAAAAGACTAGTACCTGTGCTTAACTACTGTGATTAGAATAATTAAGTGTATACTTAACAGAGTCTTCAATTTAGAAAGGGAGGGAGAAATAAAAACTGAATAGAGCAATACTTGGTGAAGAACAATATGGCAAAAAGTTTTCTTTTGGATAAATTACTCGTACTTAAAAGAAAAATGTGGGTTTAGTTTTGATAAAGCCTGACCAATGAGAATCTTTTTCAAGTTACTGTGGAGTGGCCTTAATGCTGTAAATAACCCTGTTGGCCAAATCCCAGTACTGTGCAGATGAGAAAAGGATGCAGGAAATTCTGTTGTTTACACATGTGTCTGTAACTCTGAGAAGCAGAAGGAGCATAGCAAACCCAGAGGGTAAGGAGTCTTAAGCTTGTGGGATTATTGTTTAATTTTTGTATTTCTTTTCAGGGACAAAATATGGGTTACTATCCTGGTGATGGTAAGAAGGAGAACAATCTGAAATACCCAGTAAAACTACTGAAGATCAGCAAACAGATAGTACATGGCTTAGTTGGAATCTAGCTGGATTTTCCTCTTCTGTCCTTTTCACTACTATTGGGTAGTATTAATTCTAGAACTTCATTAAACATAGCTTGTTTTTCAGTTGCAGTGGAATTGATACTTACCATAACCAGGTAAGTTTTCAAAATTTTAAAAATGGTATTTTGTTAAATGGTTATTTCTTATCTTTGATTTAGAAATTAGTATTAGTGGAGGATTACACTGTTTCAATACTGAAAATCCTTTTTAAATCACTGTGACATGCATCTGCAATAGCATAAACTGATAGAGCTTTGATAACGTTTAATCATTATTGGAATTATGAACCTAAGTGACATAAGAATAGTGTTAGGAGTTTGCAGCAGTTCCTATTGCATTTTTTTTGTTAGAAAGCAGTTTTTCTATCTTTATAAATTCTGCTAATTAGTTGTATAATCCAAACTTTCTTCAGAAAATATCTGATGAGATAAGAAAAAAGTGTGTTCTTAGCTATATGATACTATTCCAATGCAATGAAATGTAATTATTGATGCTATCTTTTGTTGATGCTGAACAACCATGTTTAGTTTGTCATGATTTGATAATACTCCATATTTGCAAGTATCCCAGATAGTACGAGACACTATGGATGACCCATACAACCAAGGGTCAAATTTCAAAAGTAATATTGAATATAATAAATATATATAAGAAATAGTACTAACAGGCCTCCTATTGACTATCTGGATAACTGACAGACAAAATGTGTCTGTCACTGGTTCTTAACACCATTTTTTTGAAGCAGAGTCTGCTATAAATAACCCAGTTACAGGAACCCTAGCTTTTCTTTGGATTACCTATGTTAGAATATTTACTTTTTAATTGAGTTCTGAATGCAATTCCTTGCATAATATAACAAGGATTTTCGCAGTATATTAGGTATCATTAATAGAATTAGTCATGATAACGCCCAGAGTTTTCTACAAAAAACTTAGTGAAAAGCATGAAATAAGATATCTGTTGAAAGATGCAACATGGTGTTAAAATACAACGGTGGTTAAGGACTATTAAGAATAATTTCATATAAATGTACAAGAAGTGATCTTTTTTAAAAAATAATATTCTCTAAAGACTTAATTATAGAAGAAATGGCTTTTAAAACTATTCTGATAAAACTGAGCACATCTCTGAACAACAGAATTGTTAATTCTGATACAGCTATATCAAAGTAGTTGAACAAGCCAAAGGGATAGGCTCTGACCCAGGGAAAACAAAATACTCATGAGCATTCTTACTTGTCTGCTTATGTGAGTGGGAAAATCACTTATTTCCAGACTGTCTTTGGGGAACGTTTTGAAGAAAAATTGTTTTGTGTTCTTATAAACTTTGAAATGTTTAATGTCTTCATCTGAAACAATGCATCCGATATCTGTAATTAATTTTCCCTACTCGCAGTGTTATGAAATTGCTTTTGAAAGTAGGTCATGTTTTGAATAGGAAAAGAGCATAAATTATTTCAACTATAATAAGACAATTCTTAATCTCTCGTATCATAAATCATGTGATTGTAAGATATTGTTAAGAATTTTTTTAAAAGTGAATAATATCTCAGAATACAAGCAGGAAATAAAAACTTAATTTTTTAAGGCTATGCCTTTACATCTTCACGTATTCAAAACAGAAAAGAAACCCGCCCCTCAGTGTTGCTTTGTTAGTAAGCAAAGAAAGGCTGTAAAGGAAAGTTAAGCAAGCAAAGAAAGGCTGTAAAGGAAAGTTAAGCAATACAGTCACTTTCCAACGGAGTAATGCACATGAGGTTTTTAGAAATGTGGTATAAACTCTAGAAAATAAACTTGCAAGGATTTTAAGTAGTGAAGCTTCTCTGTACCTTTAAGTGACCTCTACTGTTTAGTTGGACAGGTTTTAACATCGTCTGACCTAATTCTTGTTCAGTAAAGTCCTCTCCAGAATGCTTAAAGAAGTCTGTGGTCAGTTGCCTTTTTCAGCTTCATTTTCAAACTGAAAGGAGCCCAGCCTGACCTGTTCTATAGCCCAATCTGAAAAATGTGGGGGAAACAAAACCCAAAGACCCACAGATCTTTGATATCCTCAGTGCCATTTGGGAGTAGCTGAGCATCTTAAATTTTGGCTATAACCAATAAGAATTTACAGAGGTTCTCAAGCGACTAATTTGGCTTTAAAAATAAGACATTAAATAGTAGAATGCTAATTTTAGTAGTGTTTGGGAAAGGAACCTAACCATTGACAACGTGACCTGATACAATGGTGTTTGGGCTGGACAGTGTACTGTAAGCTTATTTAAAGCTTATTTAAAGCCACACATAAAATATTTTTGTTTCAGATAACCCTAAATTGAGGAACAAACACCCTGGACAAAAATGAACAGCTGAATGAAATGTTTTTAGCTTTCTCTTCTTTGTTGACTTTAACTTAGAACCGGCTTTAATACTTGCAAATTTTAAAAACTTCTAAAGCCAATTATGAATGACATGCTCAAAGATGGATCTAACCTTGTGGATGATGTATGTCTTGGTTAATATTACCATGCATTTCCAGAGTCTTCCTTCTTTCTGGAAATTTCAGAGTGAATCCATGAAAGATATCCTTCTGAGTGCAAGATAAGGCATGAGTTTACTGGCTGAGCTGCATTTCTTATGATAACACACTGACAACTCTGTGTGAAGTCTTTTGAGATTCTCTGTTGTTCTGTTGCAACTGAGCTGAGCAGTGGAAGAAGGTATCCACTTAGCCTACTTGTCTCCAAAAAGGGGCTCTGACACCTTTAGCACTGCTGTTCCTTTTAATGTGGGGTAAAAAAAATGTTTGTCACGTTAAGCAGTCACTGAAGCTAACTTACTCTGCAACCTGTGGAAACAAAGGACAAAGACTTATGCACTTGGTTATTCTTTGTCTTAGCTGTGGAATTGTTGAAATAAAAATACTAGAAATGTTTCAAATATGACTAAGAGCAAATATTGTGTCTGAAGGACAAGATGCCTAGGTGTTTTCATAAATCACACAAAGTGTTCGATTGTATCTTTAGCCATAAGAATTAAAACTATCGTTTCGGTATACGGCACTATTGATTAATATGAACCCTATTCTTCTAAAGCAATTGACTGTTTCAAGTTTGAGAACAGACTACTATTGCTCTAAAAATCTTTCTTTGCTATTCAGGAGATGTCTATTAGAACAGACCTTCTACTGGTATGAATTTATTTGTGTGAATTAACATTGCCTTGGTTTCAATATTCTGCATTTGGTGTGAATTGAAGTTTTTATTCAGATTGCTGTTCAGAGCCTGTCTTTCCTAAAAACCATACAGAGCATCATTCAGACAATAAAGGTATTCCACGGTAGATTACCAACCTCCACACAGAATCAGTGAGATTAGATTAGAGCTCAGGTGAGTCAGCTACTTGCTTAGTCCAAAAGTTTACACTAGGGTTTATAAACCTGCTTATAAATTTGTTATCCTGAAAAGATTGAAAATTTTGTCAATTCATACTTATCTTATTCACCAAGGCAGCTGGTTTTGCCTCTTTTTTTTTTCCATTGGTCACATTATTATTTGTTAGGATAGGAACCTCAAAAGGGAGCCAGCCAAGCAAACTGTTGTGTCTCGAGACACAGCAAGCTAGTTAAATTGAGTTAATCTTGTCTTGGCTTCTGCTTAATACTTAGTTCTGTTTGAGATTGTCTGGGAAAATTGTTTGTTTCACACATGCTCCCTTTTCCCTCTGCATGATTTGATTATACAACATATTTTTTGAAGCACTGTGAATGAGAAATGAGCACCAATTCTATGGACTCAAATGTATAAAAATTATGGTTGATATATTATGAAGGTTTGTAACCAAACAAAGCATTCTTGGGGAAACAGAGTTACTGTAAATTATACTTAAAGCAGTACTTCAGAATTCCTTTTGGTCTTATGGGTAGTACATGACAACATCTGTATGTACAAATATTTATGTCACCCGTATTTAACCCTAAGGATTTAAATAAGACTTCAAAGACATGTAGAGAAACATTGGCTTGATAATGTAAAAGATCTTGGAAGATATTGAATTGATATCTAGTAACTTGTGTTAATCAACAGACCTAAGTCATAATGAATGTGTATATGTATATTGGTATATAATCAGTACATATATATACACACACACTGGTACACATAGATATATATATACACACATATATACACACATACTGGTTCTCATCCTGAAGAAATATTATCCAAACTGCTTGTAGTTTTTTGGCTGCCACTCTCAATAAAGGCAAAAGAGTAGAATTTCTTTAGTCTATAAATTTATTACAATCTGTGACTACCTTCCAAGTTGTCTTTATTATGAATATGGTATGTGTACAGTATGATATAATCTGTGTAATAATATATGAAATATATTCATATGTTTAAAAAGAAAATGAAACAGTGGACAGGATTTTACTTCAAAATGGATATTTAGATGAGGATAAAATAGTAAAAGAACAAGCAGTACATAGGACAACAGAAAAGTGGACCAAATTCTCTTCTAGTTCATCCTTTTACAAAGAGAATTGCAGCATTTCATTTCGAGCAAGATCCTCCAAGATCACTGTTGGCAACAATAATGTAAGATATGCTGTGAAAGAATTCTTGCTTTTCGTTACTGCCTTTAATTGCTGAAACCTTATGACTCACTGTAACTTAAAACAACAAAATCTCTTTACCTAGAGTTTGTTGGTTGGGTTTGGTTTGGGTTTTTTTTGTTTGTTTTTAATTCTATGGAAAAAAAGGAATTCGCAGTTCTTAAATGCTTTTAGCCATGTGGGCAAATTCTCCTACTGACATAGAAAGTTTCCAATATGTTTTGCAGAAGCAATTCACACATTGAGAGAAATATATAATAGCTCATGGTTATAGGAATCACAATAAAGGTAATCGTTTCAATAAAAACATCAGTCAAAATAACAAAATTTTGTAGAATTTCATGGAGAATTAAAAGTTTTCTGCAAGTCAGTAATTGTTGCTGTTATGGTTAAATTTTTTTGGGGTTTTTTTCACCTGTGCTTAGAATTAACTTTCAGTCCAGGAAACATCTGGAATCTTGATAATCTTGTTCAGTGCTTTCTTCACATACAGTGCTCTGCATATTCACAGTTTCTGTTGGCAGAACAGGTTTATGGGGATAAAGCCATGGTTTATATGCATTTTTTTATCCTCCTTTCTCCTTGTGCCTTACAGTTGTGCCTTTCCACATTGATATACTGGGGCCCACACCACAGTGGAAACAAGACTATTAGTTTGCTTTGATTCAATTAGCATAGCAAGTGATGAAGAGGGACAGAAGGAAATTGTATGGCTTCATATCTCTATAAGAAGCCAAGTGCATCCCTGAGAATAAGTATTAGGCACGCACCATAGATCCTTTCTCAGAAAGGAAGAGAAATATCTAAAGATGAAAAAACGTAATGTTTCAGAGGGATTTGTCTTGCAGATATGAACAAGCCATCTGGCTACCCCTCAACTTCAAGAAAATGTAAGTTAAGTGATATATAATGTAACAGTCCTTATTTTCAAAGTGTTGCAGTACTTATTTTGATTTAACTTTTCTTAAAATTTAACTCATATTTAAATAATTAAATTTCTGATTTTACATCCATCCAGTGTCTGTCTTGCTGCTTTCTGCTTGCATTTTATAATCTTGAAGAGTTACAGAGATTAAAAGTATGGATATACTGTATGGTTCTTGACAATAATGCAGAATTGCTGCCTCTAATGCATTTCAGTGTTGTCAAAAAAAAAAAAAAGGGCCATTTTCTTATGGCATTTTTCTACTTACATGTTTCGTGAACTATTTGGCTAACATGTTATGTATTCAGAGACTCAAAATTTGTGATCCTGATTTCTTCTCGTGTCCTGTTTGTTATGGCAATGTTGTTAAAACTGGGAGAAGGCCGCATGCACAGATCCTCAGAAAACACGCTGCTCAGAGATTCATGGAACAGCTAGTCAGAGAGGACCTCTAGATATCATCTGGTCCAGCCCCTCTGCTCAGGGCAAATTACTCAGGACTTCTATATAGTATGCCTTTGTTTCAAAAGAATTACTGTGAGACTAGAGATTTTATTTTCTCCAAAACAGACAGGACCACTTCCACTTGGAATTGTAAGTCTTATTCCAAAGTAGGAGTAGGTTATGGGGAAGGGTAGCAAACGAAGATGGCAATGTGAGTGGTGTGGCCAGCCTGAGTACCACTCAGGGCTACTGTGCTGGCTTGAGGTAAAATAGAAGCAACTTTCTGTTCAGTAATTTTCTTCTTAGTTAAGCCTCTTCAAATTCTCTGAAATTAATAGCATATTGTGCAGAAAACTGTTTGTTCTCAGAGTGTTAAGAACAGTGCTTATAGTTGATGCCAAGGAATGGTATGCAGAGAGGCTTTTGCTTGTACTTATTGCTATAACAACTAAAGTCAGCTAATTTTGTTATTTGCTCTGTTGGATGGCATGGATTTTCTTGTAAATTATGAAAATCTTCAGGAGAAGCAAGCTGCAACAAACAATAGAAAGAATTTTTCCTTTGGAGTCAGAGATTTCTTATGACCAATACTGCACTATCAAGTAGGAGTATACTTAACATTGTTGTATAATGTAAAATTCTTATTTCAGTGTTCTGGTGATTGCTTTATTTTCCTTTGGTTTCTGGATAGTACACTCTTGTTTCTTGACTAAATCGGAAAAAGATTTAGCTATTACCAAGTACTCCTTTGACTCACTAATCTCTCTGTGGTTTATTGCCTTCAGTCACTATCTTTAATGTGCTCATCCTTTACCTTTTATCCTGGGAAAAGGAAAATATATGGGCTACTAATACAATAATACATTTTCTGGTGGTACTTCAGAAACACCTTGCCTATTACATTAATTTATATAATAGTCAAATGCAGTTTTTTGTACAGAAGTATCGTTTTGCTGAACTTATTCCTATTTTTGATCACTTTAGGCTTGATAGAGTAGTTAACAAACTTGGTTTCTAGATTTTTCAATGCAAGCTGAAATTTGGGTCTCTCTTTTTTGCCATCTCTCTTTCTGGCATATTGTTCCCTCTTACCATCTAGTGTCGATCAACTCGGAAGTGGGAACTGACTCCAGTTGTTTGTTTGTTTGTTTTTTTTTTTAATTTGTATAGATTTTTAATCTACACGTACAGACTCTAAAAATCTGCCTTAATTTCAGCAAAGCATTTCACACTGTACCACATGACATCATTGTCTCTAAATTGGAGAGACATGGATTTGACAGAGGGACCACTCAGTAATAAGGAACTGACTACATGACCGCATTGAAAGAGTTGCGGTCAGCAGCTCAATGTCTAAGTGGTGACCAATGGCAAGTGGTGTTCCTCAGGTGTCAGTACTGGTACCTGTACTAATTAACCTTTTTGTCAGAGACACAGACAGTGGGATTGAGTGCACCCTCAGCAACATTGCCATGACACCAAGCTGTGCAGTGTGATCAACATGCTGGAGGGGAAGGATGCCATGCAGAAGGGCCTGGACAGGCTTGAGAGGTGGGCCCATGGAAATCTAATGAGGTTCAACCAAGCTAAGTGCAAGATCCTGCATGTGGGTTGGGCAATCCCAAACACAAATCCAGGCTGAGTGAAAAATGGCTGGAGATCAGCCTGTAGGAAAAGGACTTGTGGATGTTTGTTCATGAGAAGCTCAACATGAGCCAGCAATGTGTGCTCACAGCGCAAAAGCCAACAGTACCCTGCTGCATCAAAAGAAGCATGGCCAGCAGGTGGATTGTGGTGAGTGTGCTTCTGCTCCGCTCTTGTGAGACCCATCCCAGAGTACTGCATCCAGCTCTGGAACCCTCAGCACAGGAAAGATATAGACCTGTTAGAGTGAGTCCAGAGAAAGGTCGCAAAGATGATCAGAGGGATGGAAAACCTCTCCTATGAAGACATGCTTATGGTTATGGTTGTTGAGCCTGGAGAAGAGAAGGTTCCAGGGAGACATTATAGAGGCCTTCCAGTACCTAAAAGAGGTGCTCAAGAGAGAAGGGAAAGAGACTCTTTATCAGGGAGTATGACAATAAGATGAGGAGTAATGGTTTTAAACTGAAAGAGGGGAGGTTTAGATTAGATACAGTAAAGAATTTCTTTCTAGTGAGGGTGGTGAGGCACTGGAACAGGTTGCCCAGAGAAATCATGGATGCCCTGTCACTGGAAGTGTTCAAGACCAGGCTGGATGGAGCTTTGAGCAACATGGTATAGTGGGACATGTCTCTGCCCATGGCAGTGGCATTGAAACTTGATGATCTTAAGGATCCCTTCTAACTCTAACTATTTTATGATTTCATAATTGCATAAAAATAATAAGATATATAATATGTACATAAAATACATTTGTATTGATATTTTGATATTAAAGGTAGAGTAGCTTGAAAAGTATAAACAGGTAAAAAAAGCCACATAACTTCTAACAGGAAATAAATAAATTGCATTGGTTGGCTCTTCAGGACAATTTTTTGCTGACTTTTAATTATGACACGTGCAAGGAATATAATATTTGGAAACAACATAAACAGCTTAAAATATACCATATGGCTTAATATTGCTATGGTTTATAGCTGTGGAAAAAATATACATAATTATCTTTGTCTGTGTAATAAAAAGTCTTGAAATCACCATCTTCTCATTTGCAGTTCTAAAATAACAGTTTTCTTAACTTGCTAACAGAGACCATGATCGGACCCAGACTGTGAAAGTAAGATAATCTGCATATGTTGTCATGGTCTGTTTGGATCTCTCAAATTTGCAGGACAATGTACTCTGTAAATTAGACTTTAGTTTATGAGCTTGGAAGTTCTGTCTATAGAATTTCCCTAAGTTAGCAGTTTCTCAAGAAAATCCCACGCATTTACTTTGCAAAGATGCAGGAGATGAGGGCTGCAGGTGATACCACCATTTATCTCTTCACGACCACTGTGTTCAATGTATGTGTTGCTGTCACTTTGACCTTATGGTACTGCTCCCAGCATATGTCAGGCTTTAGCATAAGTTGTGTGTTCATTATTATCGCATTTTTACTTTTGTTTCCTCCAAGCATTTTCCAGGTCATTTGGGTTACCCTATCTTCAGTTTCTCCAAACACTGACAATTTATTTGCTTGGTTTCCAGTATAAAAATTAATTAAATTAATTAACACCCAAGAGAGTGATCAAGCCACCAATACATTTCTCTTTGCCCATAACAAGAATAGCCTGTAATAATAAATAATCAAGAACTCTTGTTTTTCCTACTGATGTTTATGATCCTTAGTTAAATAAGCAAAAGTTGAAATATAATTTATGTGGTTTAGACGTATATTCCTTGAAGAGTTTGCCTAAAGTCTGCACCTTCTTTCCTTTTCTCTGAGAACCATCAGGACTCCCTCTCTTTCTCTCATACTATTCCAACCCTACTCACATTATACAATGGACGTTGCTTAATATATTTTGTGCATATTTATTTTAGATTATTCAGCTAAGGAAAACTAGGAGAGATTCTGTATTATTTATCTCTGAATTGTTAAGAGTGGAACTGTCAGAAGTTTTCACTGGTCAGAAAATCCTCACTTTCAAAGCAATTTCTTGACTTTGCATCCAGTTATCTCTTATTAAGTAGTTGTGCTCACTGAGCTCCGTATACTGTGATAGCTAGTCTGCTGCTGCAAACTCAAGCTTGCAACTTTAAAACTGGCTGCAAACAGTATATATTTTTTCTTCAGTTCTCAGACTTGTGAAGTTTCTGATGTTTAGAAGTCTGTGTCTGTAACAATATTAACACATAGCTTTCTTTTCTTAGTTGTCTCTAACATATGTGTTAGAAATTATTCTTGTTCCCCTCAGAACAGATTGGCAGTACTATATGGATGAGAGTTTTCAAAGGTCAATGTAGATATGTGATATTTTATTGTGAGTTACTTTTCTATGAGGTGGTATACTATAGAAGAGAAAATTCTATCACTGAAGCTACAGGGATGATTAAAGATTCAGTATCAACTGATTAAGTATTGCAACAGTCTTCAGTTAAACTTTTTTTAATTACGATTTTTTCATCAGTGCAGTATTTTCATGGAAATGAGAGATCAGATTGAAGTGTAAAATAAAATTAAAAAAATATTATCATTCATCTGGAATTGGGAGGTGAGAAAGCGACTCTTTGGCATTGGTTTTCCTTTGGGTTGACTGGTTGAATGAGTAATAGCGGATATAAAATGCAAAAGAATGTGGCAATATTTACTAGCAAAATCATATCAATATGCTATGCAGTGCAGTAGAATAGCACTAGTAGTAGTAGAGCAGCACTCTATTCTTTCAAGAATAATATAAGAATATAATTCTTGGACATGTGGTCTGGAATGTAGACAGCAAAACATAGGCCTCTCATGAAACAGAAAATCCAAAGGTCAGTCAAGTGTTTTTTCGTTTGGTTTTGTTGTTTGTTTTTTTTTTTTTTTTTTTTGTTCGGTTTGGTTTAGTTTGAGGTTTTTTGTTTGTGTTTTTTTTTTATTATTATTATTTTCTTAGGCAAATTATAAGGTACGTCTTACCTAGTATGAAGTTCCATAGTTTGGGAAAGAAGACAAATGTCATTATATACATATACTTTCTTCCTACTAGACATTTAAAAGAAATATTGATTCAAATTAATTTTGCCTTGAAGGAAGAAAGCTTTTGCCTGGTTTCTCTACACTCAAAAATTTTTGGGACAGCTATGACTATTTAATGACACTTCCTTTGCTAGCAATACCTAATCAAGTAATAGGTCTATCTGTTCATTCTGTACTCAAAGTATTACATAAAATATATTTTAATAGCAATTTCTTGTTGGTAAAGCACATTTCTAAAACATCAACAGTATCATTAGGATTGTCTCATTACTATAGAGGTAAAACAAAGTACTGTTTAAGGCTATTCATATCATTTAATTGAGGGAAGTTAAATTATTCTCTGTCTCTGTCCCTTTTAGGAGCGAACTTAGATTATGAATCAAAACATGAATTTAGCCTCCATTCAGAAACTAATGGAAGAGTCACAGGCTTTTGGGACCCAACCAAGACAACCTTATAAATTAGCTGGAGGTTACCAACCAGAGGACGATTTGTGTAATTCAAGTCTCCCATCTCCAAGTTTCTACCCACGTTCATCTCATTATCCATATATGTCTACGAATTGCAGCAGTGATTGGGAAATTTTGGAAGCTGCAAGAATTCGGGAACTGGAAGAAGCCAAAGCCAGAGCTGCCCAAATGGAGAAGACCATGCGCTGGTGGTCAGATTGTACTGCTAACTGGAGAGAGAAATGGAGCAAAGTTAGAGCAGAAAGAAATAAAGCCCTAGAGGAAGCAAGGCAATTGAGAATAAAATTAGACAGTGTTGTAAAAGAACTGGGTATGCTTAAAAAAATAAATCAAGATTTAGTAAGTGAGAAGGAAAACTTAGAAAATGTAACTGCGTGGAAAACAGAATTATCTTGCTCAGAAATATCTTCTATTAAAAGAGATCTAAGCCAGTTACCATTTGTGGAAGGAGAACCTGTGAAAGAACTTAGAAAAACCAAAAACATTCTTGGAGCAGAAGACACAAAGAAGGTAAAGAATGGGGATTTTTTTTTTTTTTTAGTTCATAAAAAGGGGGGAGATTATGGATATGTATCTAGAAATAAGGTTTTTCAAGGATCTTGACCAAAATACTACCTAATCCATTCAGTAGTAAAGCCACCTTTTTCACCCATCTAATTTATATTCCGAATATAGAGAAATACAGAACCAATTCATACCCTCCGACTGTGGCTAAATATTTAAGTAACAGAGGTTGATTGTTAGACCCAAACCTCAGAGTATTGTTCTGACTCATTTTTTTAAGGTAACAGATAACCTCTGTTATCTGGATTCTCCATATTTTGTGTACTTTTTTTTTTTTTTCTTTTAAACCCCAAAAAAGTCAACGTGGGTTCCTGGCTTCTAAATTAAAATCACTTATTTCTTCCTTAATGCAACTTCTGAAATGTGGAAAGAGGTGAGGCAATTTCATCTGTAAAGTTGCAAGATTTTTTTCAGTAAGGAGAACAATGAAGCTCTTACTTGATAGGTTAATTATATGTATGGTCATGGTTGAATAAGGCTCCCAGTTCTAGATAAAAGAACCAGTTATATTAATAAAAAAGGAACTATTTGTTCATGGTTTACCAGTTTTATTTCTGTAGCTTAGCATGTATTTTATAGTCTTCGTAGACAACAACATATAACCTATACATGTTATTTGTCCAACAGATTGTTGTAGGTGCAGAGCGTGGGTTTTTTGGTACATTGTAGGATGAACAAATTTTGTACTTCAATTGAATGAAAATTGTCAGAATCTTAGCCCTGAATATGTTAGGTTCAGAATTTTAACTTACTCTTTAATATGCATAAACTATAACTATATTATGTTACTGTGAATTCCAGAAAAAACACACCATAGTTTTAGTATTGAGAATAAACTTGGCCACAAAAGGCATGCCTTTCATATTTTTTGGCAAACAAATGGGCGTAGGAAGTAAATGGCACAATATAAATTTTAATTGTTTCTCTTTCTCCTTAGTATAAAAAAAAATGCACTGCTTGAAAATTGAACTTTATATGTGAGTGCAAAACAGTCTTATATTTTCAGCAGTTTCTAGTATTTTCTTATGTAGACTTCAGACATTCTGCTAAAAACTCAAGAGAACAGAAATGGTATGAAATGGTACTTTTGGCTTTTGGCTAAAATGAGACTGGCTTTTAAAGACAATTCATCAGTAGTGATAAAGAAAAAAAATATGTTTCTAAAGGAAAGTATTCTTTTTAACCGATATTCAGTCTTCCTAATAAATATGGGGGTTTTAACCATTTTTACTGTTTTTTTTTTTTTCTAATTGTATTAGGTTTGCTTATGTTTTTTATGCAAAACATGTGATTTCAAAACAGATATTATAGTACTTTAAGTTTCTGAATGGGATCCAAATTGGTATGTTATGCTGGTAACTTTGCTTCTTGTATGAAACTTGTACAAGTCTATCACCTGTTTCAAGGTAATTTACATTAGAAGTTTAAGAGTTCTTAATGTAGATTTTCTCAATATATTTATGCATAAATTGCATTCCTGGTTTTGTTAGTTCTAGTATTCTGTCTCCACCATAATTATAGTCAACTAATGATAACTGTGATCTATTTCTTTAGTAAAAATCCATTTGAAATACTTTGGATATGAAGCTTGTCATAACAGAAGGTGTGAGATTTGTTAACAAAATGATAGTTATCCAACTACAATGATGTTTTTTTCACATTCTGTCCATATGCAATGAAATTATATAAGATATTACTTATTCCCTTTTTTCTCCTACTTGACTTAAATGTCTAGAAGAGCCTTGGGAGGCCCTGCAGAAGTTATGTTAGACTTTTCACTTCATGTATGTCTTTCTCAGACGTCATATTTTTCCATTTTCTCAGGATGTGGAGGTAATCAAAGACCAAAACAATCAAAATAAAAAAAGCACTCCAAAGTCTCCTGATTCCTTTCCCAATGGAGTTCCCAGTGTCTATTTGGAGGAACCTAAAAAAAGTTTGGACAACATAGTTAAGACAACAGAGAACGATTTAATACATGCTTCTGTCTTGCATTTGCATTTGGCTGAGATGCAGAAAATGTTACAGAAGGAAAGAGAGTAAGTGTGAAATATACCTAACTATTGGATTTGGACTTGGGAAGTCTCTATTAAAAATACAGAGATTTAAGATAGTTCATGAAATAGATATGTGTTTATCTACCTTTATAGCTCATATGTTCCTATTTAAAATCTTTATTAATTGCTACTTACAAGGCTTTGGTAAAAATTCAGCATAAGAATGTTGGTTTTAGTTTTGATTTATTTTTGCTTAGTAGTATTGCAAATCAATGTTTTTATGACTTGCAACCATTTGTTTTGCTTAGTTTGTCTGTCATCTAAATAGGAAGTGCTCTATACAAGACTGTTGAGAGTGTACTGTTAATTAAAATAGAATATTTTATTTATTAATTAATTTTTCTTATTCACAATTATAAATTAATGTATAAAGATATTATTACAAAATTATTATTAATTTTATTAATTATTATGCTCTTAGCAATTTAGTATGAATGCAGTGATTTTTTAATGTAGTTTATACTCGGGTATTGGAGTGCTTTGTGAATAACAATAAATTTTTACATGCTTTACCAGCAGACTGAATTAAAAGTACATGCATCCATTTGAAAAATGCTGTTAATCTCAACCTCTTAATCTGTAGTAAGGTCTATGTCCAAATCAGATCACAGAGAGAGAACATGCTTGCTTACTTTATGCTTATTGTATCATACCAGATTTACCTAAAGTAAATAGCATTCCTATGTTGATTACACACTATCCGCTAACATGTGAGTCTCTATGTTGTCATAAATTCCTTGATATTTTGTGTAGATTATCAGTTTCCAAAGAAATACATAGTATATGAAGTATGATGGACATAGAAAGAGACATCAGATACTATGTGACGGTAACTTCAAAATCAGCTGAATTTAATTTGATAATGAAAAGGAAGAAAATTCCCTATTCTCTATTGCAAATACGTTCAACAGTTTCAGTTCAGACAACCTGTAATGGCAAGCAATGCCTTTCAGGCAAACCTGAAAGGTTGGGGTTTTTTTGTGGTTTTTTTTTTCCACATTTGTCCTGCAGATAGTACAAGTCTGAGTATAAACACTTTTAAAAAAAATAAATATTTTAAATCCTTGAAATTCCTAGCTAGTGTTTACTGTGTTCTGTTATATGAATTAGATTGCTGTAGAAAACATATATTATTTTTTTTATTTGAATCATATTAATTTTCTTCTGATTGAGATACTTATATTTGATATAGTTAGGATTGAAGTATTTCTGTTTGAAATAATTTTTCAACAGGAATAACAGTATACATATATGCATATATAATACTTTCCTTTTAGAAATGGGCTAACTCTTCAACTCTTCTGGTTTTTTTATGACTTCTTAGGCCAAATTTTAATAAACCCTAGTTCTACCTCCTGATTTTGGTATTTTGTTCACATATGTCTCTAGCCATTTTGTAACTATATGTCAGAGAGACAGATTTTGCGATTTATCCCTAGTCACAGACTGACTGTGGTATACAGTAATAAATTTACTGGCACTTGATAAGAACCGGGGCACGTCTACATCGTGCAATATATAGCAGTGCCAACCTCATGCAGCAAATGCTCACAGAGCAGTAATTTCCACATAAGACCAGGCATTGGTTTAACAACTCCCTCTCTAGGTCACTTTGGGCAATACTTCCCATGTGCAAAGACGTTCTGTAAGTAGAATATATACAACTTAAAAAGATGAAGAAATTATTTTTGGCATCACAAGCAATAAACACTTATGAGTGATGTTACTAGGATAAGTATTAATGTAGTCACCAATCTCTTGAGACACCCTGTGAGTGTTAGACAGGCTGTCAGCTGCCAGCTCAGAAAGGATTGTTCTTACCTGCTTACTGGAATGAGTTTATTTTGCTGAGTCTCCATCTTCAGATTCCTAGTTTTCCAACTTAAGGTTTTATACTTGTTCATGTCAGTAATTTTGCTCCTGGATCATGGAGCTGCTAATAAATGCTATCTCGACAATCTCATCCCTTTTTTGCATTTTTACTTTTCTTATCTTTCATGGCTCTAGCTTAAGTACTTTCTCACAGCTTCTTCCTCACAACTTAGCAATTTTCTCAGGAAAACTGAGCCAAGGACGTACAGATGTGTTGCGTCAAAAGCAAGCTTGGATCACAGACAGCTTGAACCCCCAGGCCAAAGGCTATCTTGGCAGTCAGTATGATCTTACTCACTCAGTGCAGAACTTCTCAGCAGTTTTCTGGTTTGCATGCAGTCCTCCAGAATTGTGACCACATTCTTTCCAGAGTCAAGTTAGCTTATGCACATCCAGTGTTTGGACTTGCCCTCGTTACCTTACTCATCTCTCCATATGCTGTTTTGCTGCTTCACCTGGAGAGGAATAATGCTTCTTGCATTCTGCTTAGAGCTATCTTCAGTAATGCCAATATATCTTTAAACCATGGGTCTGCCTTTGCAAAATGTAAAACTAAAGGACCTCTTAAAAAAAAAAAAAGCCAAAGAAAAAATAGCTCAGAGTTTGTTTTGACTTTCAAAGAACTTCAGGGTTGAGTTTACAATGTAAAATGACACACCAAAATCATCTACTATGCACTACTGCTTATATCAAATATGCATTTACTGTCCCATTGACATCAATGGAACTTAAAGACTTTATGAGTTGTTCAGCACTTTAAAGAATCATTTATGTGAAACAGCTATCTTTTGTCATCCTTCGGATCAGTGTTCTCATCTAAATGTTTTCCAGTTTCAAGATTTGTATTCATTCCACTTTCAACTTAAAAGAGCTTCTTCAGTCTAAAACCAACTACACTGGTAGTTGTTAATATCAGAGAGGTATTGCTTAGGCCTGAACAGCCATACTGAGACAATAGGCACAGGAGGTTCCATGTGAGCATCAAGAAACAATTTTTCTGTGAGGATTATTGAGTTTGCATCCGTGGTGACATTTAAAAGCTGTCTCAACACAGTCCTGAGCTACCAGCTCCAGGTGACCCTGCTCAAGCAGAGAGATTGGACCTGACAACTTCCAGTGGTCCCTTCCCACACCAACCATTCTCTGTAATTCTGTGATTTAATGAGATAATAAGAAGTTAAAATGAGTGGTTATAAGAGTCATTAAAAATACTCTGATCTTGACCTATTGTTTAACTGGCAATAGGCTTCTTCACTGATCTCTGGTTTACTCTTTCTTCCACTCTTTGTTTTCATGAGTTAAATAGTAAACTTTATGTAGTCAGGATCATCCGTTTCATATGGTAGCATCAGAGGGACCTGATATCACTTAAGAGGTACTGTAACACAAAATAAAAGTGGTATATTCTGAGTAAGCACTGCATACTGGACATTCCTCTTTTACTTTTGGGGTTAGACCATTTGTAAGGACTTTCAATGCAGTCAGTACAGTCAAGGGAGTTATTCAAAGTATTTAAACTGTCATCTTTCATGCTTTCAATTTCTACTGTATTATGAAGTCATGATACCATTCCACCGAGACATCCTATTGCTTTAGAAAAAAAACTATTTAGTTGAAATGCATATCTTGGGTTCCTTACATGACAGGGGACATCTTGCTCCACTTTGCTTTCTGTGTGTCAGCGTTTATTTTGTTACTATAATGTTACAGGAGCCTTAGGTTTTTACTAAAATAAGCTGTGCTATGTGCTATATCTACGCAGAGAAGAGAGATCCCTGGTTCAAGAGCATTAGGTTTAATTGTAAAAGAAGAGAGAATAAGACAGATACTTCACTCAAATAGATTGCTTCATTATTGTAGCTAACATTGCCTACCGGACTTAAGCCAGACAGATCAGTGATAACTCTTGGTATCTCTAAACAAGCCTTCAATATGCTGCATAGACATGCTCCAGAGAAATCTCATCAATAGCCTTTGCTTTAACTCCTTAAAGTTAACAGTGCTGTTGTGGCAGATTGATTTTAAGCCAGAAATTCTTAGAATGTAGTTATAGTCAGCCTGGCAATAGTATCTTTAGTAAAAAGGTTGACAAATTTAATTGGACTCAGAATAGGAAATAAAGACTTTGGCATAAAATGTTGTCTGTAACTGCCAGTATTAGATTTTTTTTAAAAAATGAAGTAGTTGAAAATAACATTTTCTATTATACAGCCCTTCATCCCTCCATTTTCATAGGTCTCATCTCTCGACATCTCGACATAATGGTACTTATGGAGTTTTACTGTTTTTGCAGATTTTAGACTTCTTTAACGTCCCGACTTTATAGGCTTTATTCTGATATTAATGTTCAGATCCAATGGAACATTCCAGAATTTTCAACTGTGATTTGACTTCATAGAAATGTTAGTAATGTCATTTGAAAGCTTTTATCTGTAATTAAGATTTTTTTCTTTCACCTTTAATTAAGTTTCAAGTTCTGTGTTGTTGGAAAATTGCAACATGACACATACACATTACACAAATATGAAATAAAATTAAGAAGGTAGGACTATAAACTATGAGAAAATAATACTTATCTCTGAAACTTGGCTAGTAGTGTTTCCTGTGAACATAGAAAGGAGTTTTTTAATTGGTCTAAAAGGCTAGAACATTTGTAGTGCCTCTGCTGCCTCATATTTCTTTCATTATTTCCAGAATGGCTGAAAATATTTCAATTGGTTAGAAGAGGGGGAAATGGAAATACCAAAGTTCACTGTTTCTGTAATACAATAGCTTTATCCAAGGAATCATCATTAGTTCTTTGTGAATTGTGAATCCTAAGTATTTTTCCTGGACTTAGTAATGGATTTTATGTTCAGAGACAAACAATTCATGAGAGTAGAGTACCTCTGAGCTAGATAATCCATTTTCCTGAAACCCTTCTAACATTGTTTTAAGAGCAATTGCTTTTTTTTTAAACGTGAAATATACATATTTTAATTAATTGGGGTTTTTTTACATCTAAAGTAGATAATCTTTAGTTTCAGTATTGTCTACATACTGTATATTCCCACATATGTGTTTAATCTTTTGCCTGTACCCAAATAGCAGTTTAGGTGCCCTGAATCACTAACTGAAGACCATTTCAAAATTTTTTTTCAGTTTATTCCAAAATTTGATTAAATTTAAAATTTTAATTCTATACTACTGGATTTCTTTGTTCTCTTTAGCTATTATTTTTGGTAAATCTCTTGGAATTACTATATGATGATAATATAGTTTTTCTAAGAAAAAAACCAGATATATGGTTGACAAAGACAGCAAAATATAACTAATGAAAATGTAACTATGAAAAAAAATTTAAGTAATTTGTCTGTTGTCAACTTTTAAAATACTTTTTCAGAATGAACATGTTTCTGGAAAAAGAAATGGAAAAGATAGAAAACGAATTATTTATTTGGAAATGGAAATATGAAGAACTGAGACAAACCAAGATGGAAAGCCTGAAACAGGTATGTTAGTAATAAATCATTATCCTGTGCAGGAAGAAACAAAATTCTGATTTCCTGTGTTGAATCTGAGTAAAATCATATATGGAGGTTATGAAGGTGATAAATCAACCATCTATCAACTACTTGTCCCTCTCCCCAGGCTACAGGGATATATCCAGGATGTGTGGAGAAGCCCAGCCCCAGCTCAGAGACCGTGTGGTGCCATGGTGGCACTGGTGCAGGGGAGCTGTGAGAATGGCACTAGGGCAGCTCCTTAATCTCACAGGAGGGGTCTGGGCAGGGAGTGAGGTGCTGATGACCCATCCTGATGCGGTGAGAGTGTGATGGCCCTAATATACAGCTGTGGTTGAGGTTCTGCTGAGCTTATGTTCAGGCAGAATGGACCCATGGGGGAAAGGAAGTGCATAGGGACGTTCTGCCACCGTGATGCCACTGCTCCCAGCCTACTGAGTGGGCATGGTGAGGGTGACAGCCTGGAAATGAGGTGGAGATTGATCAATACCAGTTTTCAGATATGTGCAACCATACACACATGTATACATTTTGCTGCATTTTTCTTGGGAACTTGCTGAATTTCTATAATTACAAAAAAGACATGATATTTTGAGAATTCTATTTGTCCTCAGACTTTTATAAGAATTATTCATCTATTTTAAATTATGGGACAACATTGGTCTTGATGAATTTGACGAATGTAAATGAAATTATTTACATTTGTGAGGGGTTTTCGTAAGTGAAATTTCTTCCTTCATTGAAAAACCCAAATCTTTTGTTCTGGAAATGCATGTGTGAATGTCACTTAGTGTATATTGCTGCTGATAACTGGATGCTGGAACACCATACAAGGTTTTTGACAGTGAAAATTTGAAAGTGTTATCAAGGAAAGTACAGACGTGTACTAGGCTAAGCATGGAATCTGTTTTCTATACACACTTGTCACAATCACAAAAGCATTTCTAGATTAATCAGAGATTAATCATTACTTTGGATAATTTTCATGTCTTCAACTAGGAGTTTTGACTTTCAGTCATACATGAATAAATTTTCTAATTTCATTGGTAGATCACCTCATAGTCCTGCTGGGAACGTGGTTTGCAAGTGACTGGGCCACAGCAATTTAAACCAATTTTAGCAGTTGTTAGCTCTGCTAACCTTTTGGAAGTTTGAGAGATTTTGTGTAACGCTACAAGCTTCACAGCTGCCAAGATTTGGGTATTAGTGTTCTAGCAACTAATTACTTTCTTTAAAAGATTAATATTCACTCACTTTTCAACAAACTAAATATGCAAAGCCTAGGTGAAAAGATAGTATTTAAAAAAAAATGCTGTCTGCATCAATTTAGAAACTGTAAATAAGTTTTCAGTGTATTAACAAATTAAAAAAAAAATAGTAAAGTGGCAATTTGTGTTTGTAGTAACTACAAGCATTATATATATCTTTGAGTGGCACTACCATTGAACTTGTCCTGTTTGGGTTCATAATTAAGCCATTTTAACAGCTGCAACAGGAAGTTGCATTTAGTGTGGAAATTAATAATTTCTTTATCTCTTATGAAAAGTCTGCTCTCCCACTAAATAGTGTTCATGTTAACTTCTTATTTTACTAAGAAGCTTATGGCTTATTGTTCAAATTTTGAATATTTGACAGCACTGTTTCTTTACTTGTAAGAGGTCAAATGTCATCTTTTTTTACAGCATTTGTGAGCTTGTTGTGCAATACTCAATCCGTGAGATCACATCTTAAACTAAGATTTATGTGCCAACATTTCTCAGTTATCAAAATCATTCTGTATGTATTGTCTACTTAATAAGCTTCAGGTCTCCTTTTAGAATAGCTTGCAGTTATATTAGTGGAATATTAAATAGGCTACTATTTCCTATGCCTTGGTTTTTTGTATATATTTCAAATAGCCTATTCACAACCATAAAACACTTTCTTATTTTGTGAAATTTTTTGAAAGGGTAAAGCTATTGCTCAGTACAAAACCACACTTCCATTATTGTGTTTGCATGAGAATCCACAGCAAGGTCATCAAACAATTGAAAAAATAGTGTTGACATTACGTGGATTTGTTTTTAAAGTAATCTTTGTAGGAAAACCTAGAAATCTGTAAATTCTCTGTAGAACATGGAAGTTTTGACATCATGATGTTGCTAGTTGAATATCAATAGTCATCTGCAGAAATGGTCTGTACAATTTTGTCAGACACAGGCTAGTTTACTGATCAATTAAATAATCTTACAGTCTGAAAGACACAACAAATATATTCGAGTCTGATTACTTAGGCCTTTGGACTTTTTGTAAAACAGCAAATCCTTGATGCATTGCCCTGATGTTCTTAAACACAGGTTTATAGTTAGCAAGACTGTTAAAGTTTTAGGTTTTAGAATGCTCATTTAATCTTTTAACATGAACAATAAAACAGTCTTGTTTACACTCTTTGCAATTCTTCCTCAACATTTTCTCTCTGTCGTCATCATTTCTGAAAGGCATGCTTTTCTGAGGGTTTAAAAGATAAATCATAAGGAATATGTACAAAACAATTCACATTATACTGCGAACAGAAAAAATGCATATACAGCTAGATTCCACTGGTGTGCACTGTAGACTTACAAATGCTACTATAAGCAGTGAGTTCTGAGTTGTTTAAAATAATTTTCTGCTAGCTGAAATACAGACTGTGCCCTTACTCTATGTTGTCTGGTGTGTTGGTAACTAGAAGAACATCATGGCCCAGTTTGAGGGATATGAGGCAAAATTTACACTAGTTGTTACTTAAAGCCTATGAAATATGAAAAGAAGTAATGAGCTAAATGAGTCTTTATAAAGTTTCATATCAAAATCTTCAAGGCTGAGTTTTAAAACATCTTATGGGAACTTTCTGAAATTAGTGTCTGAATTCTGTGTAAACTCAAATGACTTTGTAGAGTGGAAACTCAGTGCAGTTAAATTTTCCTGTGGTAAAACGTTAATGTTTTTAGACTATGTCTAGAATTTGGATTGTTCCTTGCTGGGCACAATACTTCATTTGTTTAAGAAACTGGTGTGGATTTCACTCTGAGTGAAATGGGATGATGTTACCACACATCTGACTGGAGGTTTGATAAAAGTACTTAAATCGTTATTTAAGATATACACCATGTTTCTTTATCCTACCTAAATTACAATAGTTTACAAGAAGGTTGAGCATAAGGAAAAATTCTGGAGCATTGCTTACGCAAGAATTCTTGTCAGAGCCATAATTATTCTTTCCACTGATTTTGTAAATGAAGTACCAGTTCTTTAGTGTTACCTCTAGAAATTATGTACTTAATGTGAATATTTTTCTTGCCAAACATGAAGTATAATTTATGATGGTGCATAACATGAAGGTTCCATTTGATTGCCTATTTTCCTAAAGATGTAATTTGGAAAGTGCTAGAAAAATCTACTGTTTCATTGACTTTTTTTCCCCATAGTATCTTCTAACAAGAAATTTAAACTGTATTGAGCTGTATTTGCCAATATTTCCTGGGTCTTCATTACATGTTTGGCAATGAAATACAGACCAAAACAGGGATTATTATTTATTTTTCTTATATATAAGGGCATTCTGTTATAAATGAAAGAATAAACTCATCCTTATTTCTGTGAGGAGTATATTTAGAGGAAATGTATGTGTGCATATCTGTGCATACAGATTTTCTGCGAAAGAAATGACATGCCAAAGCTGCATCATTTGTTGAGATTCGGTTTGCCTGTTGGTCTGCCACCAGAAGAAAGTATAACCTGGTCAGAAAATGTTTTGAAGACAGAGGAGGAATATATACACACACTTGTATAGATATGTGTTTATATACATGAAGCAATCTTTGTCCTAGAGTTTAGCATTGCATTTTTAATAAAAACAGTTCTTCATAGCTTAGGCTGTCAAGTCCGAAATGATGGCAAAATTAGTTATTAATAATTTATTAGTGGTCAGTTTACCATGTGGTCCCACATCAGAAACAATTCTTTTGCACTGTATAGTTTTTAAAAAAATCCCCCTCCTCCCAAAAAAATAAGTTTTGTTAAATATCTTTAAATATTCTGAACTTGCCTTTCAAGGTTATATTTTAGCATGCAATTGTTTTCTTGTTTGAATGAATATTTCTCCTAATAGGCTTATTAATTCCATTAAACAGCCTGGGCTAAAGTGAGCACTTGCTTTAAAATAAATAATAATAATAATAATCCCAACAACAAATCCAAACAAAAGAAAAAAAACACACTAATGAATTAAAGGTGACAACTGGTAAAATGTAGAAAATTGAATTTAATATCTGACATGTGACAAGCATTGAATTGAAGAGATAAGTATTTTGTACTTAATGATATAGTGTCTTTTTGTCTGTCCTTATCCAGATAAGGTTATCAACATGTTACTTAAAAAATTAAAAAATCTAATTTGCTCTTGTCATAATGTTAATAAGAAATGCATAAGTGGTACTTTATTTATCCAGGATTTAACACCTTTATACTTATGAAGAGTTTCCACTGTGGACTCAGCAGGACTGTTAGCAATCACTGCCTATGTTAAGTCATAAACCATGAAGGGTTGTGCAATCCTTTACTGTGTACTGACCTAGAGTTTCAGGTTTACTATATAGTAAATGGTTTAAGTAGTTTTTTGCATGCCTTTGAGGGGAAACCACAAGGAACTACAATGCAGTTTCTTGTTTTTAAAGGATCCTGTTCTATGAAATAAAAAAAGGTGCCTAAACTTTTAGTGTTAGAATTACTCATAGAATTGTAAATTAATTTGGGTTGGAAGGGACCTTTGAATGTTATCTAGAACAACCCCGCTGCAATAAGAAGGGACATCTTCAGTTAGATCAAGTTGCTCAGAGCCCGGTCCAACCTGACCTTGAATGTTTCCAGGGATGGAGCATCTCTGGAAAACCTGTTCCAGTGTTTCATCAACCTTACTTTACAAAATGTCTTCCTTAGATCTAGTCTAAATCTACTTTTTTTTTAGTTTAAAAATATTACCCTCTGTGGCATCACATCAGACCCTGCTAAAAAGTCTGTCCCCATCTTTCTTATAAGCCCCCTGAAATATCTGGAGCTTTATCTTCTCCAGCTTGAACACCACTAACTGTCTCAGCCTGCCCTCATAGGAGAGGTGCTCCAGCCCACCAATTCTTTTTGTGGCCCTCTAGACTCACTCCAACAGGTTTATATCTTTCCTGTGCTGAGGGTTCCAGAGCTGGGCACAGTACTCCAGGTCAGATCTCACCAGAACGGAGTAGAGAGGGGCACTCACCACACTCTACCTGCTGGCCATGTTTCTTTTGATGCAGCCCAGGAAATTGTTGGCTTTCTATAGCTTCTAGGAGGATCTGTTCCACGGTCTTCCTAAGCACAGAGGTGAAGTTGACAGGTTGGTTGTTCACAGGGTCCTCCTTTCTACCCTGTTTAAAAATGGGTGCAATGTTTCCCTTTTTCCAGTTACCATGGACTTCACCTGATTGCCATGACTTTTTAAATATCATGAAGAGTGGCATGGAAACTATATCAGCAAATTCTCTCAGGACCCTGCGAGCCTCAGGGCCCATAGACTTCTGTATATTCACGTTCCTGCAGTGGTCATGATCTCTCACAGTGGGGGGGACTTTTTTTCCCCCCAAGTGTAGCTTCATGCCTGCCATTGAGGATATAGTTATATATACGCAGCTTTTAGGATGGATAGATAGTTTTGCTTCCTAACTTATGTGTCTGGAACAAAAATTCAGAGTTACTATTTCACTGCGGCTGCTGAAATGGAATTATCTTTTTGACTCAAGTATAGTATATACAAGAGAGCTGTATTGCTTCTGGAACAAAGAAGTTGTATTTTCATGGGAGATAGGAAAGAAATAAAACCAGTCATGCCTCTTATTTTCCTTTTTTTTTCTGCTTTTTTTTTTTCCTGTTTCTTTTTTTCTGTTTATTGTGCAAGAGGATTTTTTCTCTTGGTTTCCATGCTTAAAGAGAACTCTCTGGCATTGAAGTAAGTGCCTCCTCACTGAAGCATTGCATTCTCACTTTCAAACAAAGGATTCAATCTTAGTAAAAATTAATGAATGTTTTGTTTGGATACAGTCAAAAAGTCTCCTTGTTTACATCAGTGGAGTACTGTATATTTCTTCAAGCAACAATGTGTGTGATATCCTGAAGTCAACGAGAAATCTGCTGATGAAAATAAGCTTTGGATGAGTTCCTAGTAACGAATGGTTGAAAACTGTGCCAGAAGGTTCTTCAGGAACCTTGGTAACAGATAATAGGTTATGATAGGTATGGTTAGATAAAACAGAAGAGGCGTCTTGTAAACTTGCCACCAGACCATTGACCTGTGGAAATTATTTGAGGTAATTGCTTATCTAGATCAAGTGACTAAAGCTGTATATTTCATGATCATACTCTGAGAGCGAGCTGTCTAAAGGCAATGTCCTACACCTTATTCATGTGAATTTTAAGCAACACAATATTTAAAAATTCCTTGAACAAAGTCAGCTCTGGTATTTCTTGAATCCTGTTGGACTTCCAGTTCAGAAGAGAAAATGAGCTTAAATAATAATTTAATCTGTCCCATTTAGTGCAGGCTGTTGTGTAAGGAGAATCCTTACTGTACCGGAACATGGCAAATTTTGGAATCTGCTGCACAGTATAAATTACCTGCACTTTAAGTAATGTTGATATAATAGTCTGGAATTCATCCAGCAACTTTGATGCAATCTTGATTTTTCCTGAAAATTTAACATTATGTCCAATCAGATTTGCTATTTTTTAAGTGTGTTGGTATGGTTTTTTTTTGTTTGTTTTTTTTTTTTTTTTTTGTTTTGGGTTTTTTTTTTTGCCTACAGCAAAGTAATGATTACAAATTCTGCTGTGATTTCACACTATTTAGTATTTTAGTAATCTAAGATGTATTTATTTTTAGAGATCTACAGTTACAGCAAACATCCTATTCCCAGCACCACTTAACTGTTAATCTGAAAAGTCAACAGTCTTCATCTGTAAGATAAGTGATCTTGCATAGTTCCTGACCTAATGCAGAATGCTTTGACTGTTGCTGTCAGTTTTGATGTATTATCAGTATGATTCATTAGCAGTTACATTGAAAACTCTACCCTAAACTGAGATAATTTTACTTAGCATTTTCTTTTCTAATTTATCAATTACCATTGTTGTTATATCTTTAATATTATTAATTTCTAGTAAGCCACCTTGAACAGTGTTCTGAGCTGCAGCACATTGTACATATATAGTTCTAGGAAATTCTCAGACTGGAGGCAATTTGAACTTGCTTTGAGTGCTTCCAATCATGCTGACCACTATTAATATAATGTTTTCTTACAGTTCCTTATTTATCTATGTATTTGACTCAATAAAGCAATATAAAGTCAGGATGAAAGGTCATCTTACAAATTTTTTGGAAGCAGAGATGTGTTGACCTTCTGTATAGCAAATGAAAATTAAAAAAATAAAATAAAATAATTTTTTTTAAAAAAGAGATTACCCATTGCACTGTTTACTTTTGTTTTCAGGTGACTTTCTGCATGCGTACAGAAATTCATGTTCTTGCAACAAATCCCTGTATTTGTTGAGTAAGGGTTATCATCTTCCTCTTGTAGTACTTACTAGACTGGTTTGTGCCTTATTCTAGTCCCTGAATTAGTTGTTAATAATAACTAATAATATTACAAAAGACAGAGCTATAGATACCTACTTGAAGCAAAGTGAGACAGGCTGCTATAGTCTGGACTATAACTAAATTTGTATGCTGTGTATCTGCAAAAAATCCCAAATTTTTAAATTATCTTTGGTAAATTATAGATAAATTGCACTGAGAATTAAGACTGACTATTTAATCAGTCATCCTAATGCTCAGAAATTTACTTTTGCTTCCAATACAGTCTGTATATGCATTTTTGCTCACAAACATAAAAATTGACAAATCTGCTCTCCATCTTGGTATTAGAAAAGATTTGCATTTGTCAGTCTTGGCTCTCAAAAGGGTGAATCTTGGTTCCTTATTTGGGGAGAAATTCTGTTGTGTTACACACACACCTATTTGCCTCCCACTAATAAAAGCGTTACACTAGCAACAGAAGTAAACTAACTTCAGGTCAGAATAATTCTTGAACTAAGCAACTTCATTTTGCCATTGTAACAATACTTTGATGAGAAAGGAAATAAGCAGAGTTTAATAAAAGTTTTCAAGTGTCATTTAAAAAAAGATTCTCAGCAGAGACTTATGCTTTATGCTGCCTTTTGAAATATAAACCAAAATGATGTATAGTATTGAGCCTTTATCACACTGAGGAACTACTGAACAGTTGTTTTTTGTTTTGTTTTTTTTTATTTTATTTTATTTTTAAGGTAAAGATAAGATGTCACTGAAGCATATTAAGGGATGAAAGCTCATGCTTTGCTTCAAATCATTTTGGTTAAGAATGCTTCAAACTAGCTGCCCTTTGAGGTTTAAAATGAAATTAGCAGAAATAATTGCTATAATACTTATGTCTAAAAGAATCTTTGCCATTTATTTAGATTTTTTAACACAGTTTGTTTAAACTATTACTGCTGTCACCCCTGCTGTGTCCTCTCGTAATCCAATCAGCTACAGGAAAAGCATGTTACTGTTTGTAACCAACCAACCATTTTGGTGTGAACGTCAAGAGCTTCAGTTCTCCCATTCTCAGTAGTGAAACATAAAAAAATTAAAGTGAATTTTTTTGGTTTTTTTTTTTAAATAAATTAATTTCAGGTATATTTCCTGGATCAGTGAACTGTTAGTTCATATGGGGATTTTTACTTGTTTATTGCCTGGATTAAAAATGCAACCTCTTCATGCACAGAAGCAGAAGTAACTCTGCACTTGTTAGCACATTGGAGTTCTGCCTCTCTAGATGAGTGATGACTTGTCAAGTTTTGAGAGTTTTGTTTGACACGTGTCCATTATAAGTTTCAAGCAGTATTCTCCAAAGGATTAACTGAAATGTCTAATCTCAGTAGAGGAAAGAATTCACCACACTTTAAATTCACCTAAACCACTGTATAATGCTAATTTCAATTAGTATTGGTTGGAACTATAATTGTTATGTTCAGCTTTAGGCAATACAGTTTGATAATTGAGTCATATTAACCTGATCTCAACTATCACTTGCCTGTAGGAATGTAGCAAATGGGCATTTTGTACGTGCCATTTTTATGTAAGCTCATGATTACGCTTATCTAAGCACTAGTGTTTTACTATTCATAACAAAAAAATGATGATTTTAAGAGTTTGCATGAAAAAGGATGTTAAAAATAGATGCCCAGTATATCCAAGGGAGTTTAGATTCAGTCCCTGATTTTACTTACGGGAAGCATTTGAGTCTAAGGTTTTTTGTCATTGTTCAAAAAATAGCTCTCATGTCAAAAGATACTTAAAGGATACTTAATATTAAAGCTGTAGGTACATAGTTACCGAATTCTATTGGTAGTGTTTTGTATTCATGTAAATATGTAATTAGTCTTGAATGAGTACTCTTTTCTGTCATGAGAACCAAAGTTTCAACTTTGGTTTCTGCACATAGAAGTTATTCTAAGGGCATCATTATAATATTACTGAGATAAGGCTGGTACTCTGCTTTATTTTGAAAGGTGGATGAAGATGATCATGTTTAGTTTTTATAATTTCTATTATTTTCACTAAAAAAATTTGCATACAGACAATACATTAGTGCTCGTAATAATCAAATGTACATTATACACATGTATGTGTTTGCATGAGTATACAGATATATATGACCAAGGAATCAGTTTTGTCTCTGACTTCTTGCACCTGAAACACACTCCACTGAGAAGAAAATGACAGGAGTTTGTGTGTACTGGTAATGTGTGAGGTTTGTGTCTTGAAGTACATATTGCTGAGTTCTGTTCTGAAAGATAGTAAAGTACATGGTACATTTTTCATATGTATTAGTAACTAAGTTGATCATGACATGTAGACATGTTTGATATATTGTCCAGGACGTAAAAATGAATATGTATAATGTATTTGTTCTTTTTGACCCATGGGTGAAAGCCTCTCAGTTTCCAAGACAGCCTACCATTTGGCTGATATCTCAATAGAACTATTTTCTTATGAAAGAAGACTTCATTCTTCAGTATTCTTGTCTGGAAGAATTCTCTAATGTTATGTAGCTATTAGAATGTGTGCCATCCTCTCTTTTCCTATGGATACACTCACTAAAATAAAGGACATGACGAGCGATTTTTTTCCACATAGTGTGAGCGTGAATGTTAATTTCAGTATTTCATGAATGTTTATTGTATATCAGATTACTCCTTATATATATATCTATATATCTGAGAAACAAAACAAAAATATCAAATGGCAACATTTGTTGTTTGATAGTCTTTTGTTTGTTTCGTTTTGTTGTACTTTATGATTCGTATTTCCTTTTAATACTACTTTTTCTTCTGGAAAGCAGACTTTTATATTAATTTAGGGGTAAGTACGCAGGTATTTTGTGTAAATTGTTAGTAGCTTCTGATTATGTACACTAATGAACTAGCAACAGCATTTCATAAAGCTTATTTATTTTAAAAAAAAGTTTATTATTGTTGCATTTGAAAAATTCCTTCTGTTGTTACCACTCAGTTTTAATATATTGCCCAGCAATAAAAATGAATATATTGCTGGCTATGCTGATTACCAGCTATTAGAGAAAGCCTAAAGAGATACAATCAGAAAAATAATGACCCTGACTCCTTGTGGCAGAATGTATTTATTGATTTGTTTGTTTATTATTTTCTAAAAAGGAGTAATATATTTTAGGATACTATCTTTTAGACTCTTATAAGTATGGCTGTAGAATTAAGGACCACAGCTTTATGGGGCTAATGTATCTTGAAGAGATTATAGATGCTTTTCAGTGGATCTGTTTTTGTTAAGGCTCCTTGGGTTTAACTGCAAAATGAAATCTATTTGTAGCAAACCTCTTCATAATTAATTCTAATTATTTAAACACTGTAGTGTATTGTCTTTGTAAGATGTATATTCAGTTTCTGATAGGTTATCTGGTTATCAACTAGTTTGGGGCACTGCGAGTGGTGTTATTGTACATACTTTTTTGGCCTGAAGATAGCACAATTGCAGACCTCTTTCCCCTGCAGGTGTAACTAAGGAAGATTTTTTGTCTTTTCATTACATTTGGTGGACCTAGATTTCAGAAGGAAACCAAATACTTCTCTTTGGTTTCAAATCCTAACTGTAATTGTCATTAGAGACCATAGTTTACCTGACACATTTACTGTTCTTCTCCTTCAACAGTAAAATTTCTTTTGGGGGTCAGTGGCGATAAAGAATTTTTTATTTCCTTAATGTTATACAAAATCAGGGAGAATCTGAGATAGTAGGTCTCTAAGGGGAATCATATAAAGACGTGGACCTGTTCAAGCAGGTCCAGAGGGGCACAAAGGGGATCAGAGGTCTGGAGAATCTCTCCTATGAAGACATGATGAGAGAGTAGGTGTCATTCAGCCTGGAAAAGAGAAGGGTCTGGGGAAACCTTAAGCATGGCCTTCTAGTACCTAAAGGAAAAAAGGGGGGACACTCTTTATCAAGGGTTGGATGAGAGCTAATGCTTTTAAAATGAAAAACGGGAGTTTTAGATTAGACATTAGGAAGAAATTCTTTACTGTGAGTGTAGTGAGACACTGGAAGATGTTGCTCAGAGAAGTTGTTTATGTCCCAGTGCTAGGGGTGCTCAAGGCCCAGTTTTATGGCTTTGAGTGACATGATCTAGTGGAAGGGCAGGGGAGTTGGAACTAGATTCCTTCAAACTCTTAACTATGCTATGATTCTATGTAATTATGTTAATATGAAAATAGACATGCATTGGGAGAAAAGACAGCTAAAATAGCACAAGATGTATCAGAAAAAATAAACACACTCTTATTTGGTTTTAAATATTTGTTCAAATATTCATACTTTTCTGAAAAGCCAATGAGACTGTCTTCTGGGCAGAATTGTCCTTGCATCTTATGACTATCAGAGATTTTCTTTATAGTGTGTGTTTGTGTATCTTTATTCTAGCAGTCCTTTCTAGTTCTGTTTTCCTAGATATTTTTTGCAATAAATTGTTATTCATCTATGAAGGTATGAAATGAGCAAGCAATACTGTACAACTTGGTAAACACTGATAGTTTGGATATTCCTCTAGTCTGACTCATTTTATGAATTGTGATTGCACCAAAGAAGGATACAATACAGCAAGATGTTTTCAGTATTTTTTAAGTTGTCTTCCCTATTTTTTTTCTATCTGAAAAATTTAAGTATCTTTTGTTTAAAATAAGATAAAAAATAAAACCACTTCATAATTAAATAAAAATGAGTGCATGATGTGTAGGTATTCTCTTTACTGATATCAACAGTTTAGATAGGTAAAAGTAGTTACTCTGAAGTTTTTTAATTATTTTCAGGTAATTGATGAAGGTAGAATTTTGGGCAGGCATTATGGATAATTCTCTCTGATACTCAGTGACAGAAAAACTTCTTGAATGCATTCTAGATTCTCCTGAAAAACAGGTGGTTGGTGTTTAACATATTCACATGAAAAATTGTTTAAAAATTTTTCATGTGAATTCACTGATTTATGTGAGGCTCCATCAGATGCATCGTAATTCATTCAGAGGCTACATTTGGGACATGAATACAGCAAACATCTGAAATATCAGATGTCCTGATATACACGTTAATGTGGACTGTTGAAGCTGCATTAAGGTTTATTTAAGATGGACACTGTTCCTAGTTTTTCAGTGAAGTTGTTGTCGTTTATTTAGTTTAATGTAATACATAGTCCATATTAAGTTGAATTGAAAAGAAACTGCTAAAAGCCGTGCCAGAATCAACATAGAAAGAACGATCTGTGAGATCCAGGGTAATTTTCCCCACTTCACTCTCAGCATTTTAATTTTCTTGAACTTTATGACTTTCTGCATATATTATTAATAATTGTTGTAAATTTTCAACCTTTAAGTTTTTTGTTTATCTATGGAGAACTTATATTCCTGCATAAAATCACTTGAGATAAATATAACTCATACATACAAGAGTTTACTCGTGTGCAGTAAATCAGCAACTTTTGTTTTAGTGTCAACATAGTGCAATGATATCAGTTTGCAGCAGATTTAAACATTTGAGCAGTACCAGAATGAAGAAATATTTGATTACTAACATGCTGGTGCTCAGATATTATCCACTGTTAGGCATATAGCATTCATTAAAAAGTTCAATTTGTTGTGGGGCTTGGCGTCTCAAAATATTGTCAGGCACAATATTATTTATCAAGCTTTCAGTATAGTTTCTGATGGACTAAATGGTGTTCTTGGCAGACTTGATCACAACAGCAAAAAAAGCAGAGCAAATTTATTTTTTACTATATTGAATATTGAAGTACTTGTCAAATAAAATGGTATCCAAGATTTGTTTTCCCTCTCCTGTGGAACGAGCGCTAAGGATTCTGGTAGTATTTGATTACTTCTTTTAGATGAAAAAGAATTCTAGAAACAGTCATATACACTGTAAATAATCATTGCAAAACTGCCTACTGTGACACACGCTGAGTAATAGTTTTGGTTGCCAGCAAACTTCACACCTGTGCACAGCAGTGCTGGGCTCGGAAGCAGGCAAGCTGATGGGTTTCCTTTCAGACCTAGGAGTTTTTGCTGTTGTTTCACAACTCTTACATACTTCTGGCAGTAGAAATCTCAAAATACACAAAATAAAATTTAACAAAAAAACCAAACCACCAACCCAAAACACACACACAAAACAAAACCAAAAAACCTGACCAAAACCTCAAAACAAAATAAAGGATTTTTTGCAGGTAATGAAGATTCTTGAAAGTATTTCCTATCCCCCTGGACATGGGCATCTTGCTTATGTGAAGTCTGTCTTCCTCTTACACCTGTCAAAGAGGGAGGTATGCAGGGGGACGAAAACATTTTCATCTAAGAAGTTTTGTAGATGCTTCTGACCTAAAATCAAAAAGGATATCAGAGAACCAGATTCGACAACCCAACTGGTCTCTTCTGCTGGTATATAATTTCTCTTTGATGATGTTTCTGCCTATATCACGTTTTTCCTGACCTTCCAGTACAGACAATTTTTTCTCCCAGTTATACTGAGACGGTATCTTTAACAGTTTGATACCATTCCTTTTAGAACATTAATAAAATAGCCTTAAACTCGGTATTATAACTATGTTATGAATTGTAACAGTGTTTCACAATGCACTCTTAATGAAGAAACGTGATGCTTGCACTTGATGGTAGACTCCTCAGGCAGAGCTTGTTTTTCAGTTTGTTGGATCCAATCTACCTAGGTGCCATATTTAAGGAAATTGCACTTTTGCCATTCCTTCTAGTAGCTGTGACACATTCAGTACCTTAGAAGTGACAACATCTCATAAATAAACAAAACTACCACTGCGAAATGGCACATTCTCTGTCCTCACATTTCTTGTCAATGTGCCATAACTTGGAAGATGGTTGATAAAACTACAGAACTGTTGAGCTCTTGGCTATGGCTGTGAAAAGGTCTCTTTTTGAAATAGCATTTCTGTCTGAGTTACAGAAAAGAAACATTTTCTCCAGAAACAAAGAGCTTGTGGTGAGTTTTGTAAGCAATTGCAGGGGAAAGATCTGTAGGAGTCAAATTCACTAATATCTTTATGAAACTTTATTGTTATTTCAGTAAGTTTTATTTTTAAGGTGGGTGACAAGTTCCTTAATTCATAATCAACCTGTGCCTTATTAAAGTTTCAGTTCAATGTGTCTCTTGCTTTACATTTGTAGAATAAATTGTACCATAATAGTAGTGGAAATTATCTCCATGTACAATATAACTGAAGGTATCAAGAATCTTAAAAATGTGTATTCACTCATCCTGCTTTAAAACCTGAAAAACCCCCGTGCAGCCATTTAAAACACATGGGGAAAAAAAAGCATAATAATTTTAAATTTTCATTTTTAATCTCTGCAAGCTGAAGCAGATGTTTTACAGGGACTTGAGAGACACTGTCAGAGGTTTCTTTTAATTAGCTTAAACAGGAAGTCTTGCCTCTCTGTATCACAAGTCTGTAGGCCATATTTGGCTTGCTCGTAGATTATTAATATGAAGACAGATAGCATTAGAATTTAATGTTTTTATGTGGTTGAATAAGGTTCAGATTGTAAATAAATAAATGAAATTATCCTGTTTTCAGTCATTTCTGCTGTGGAAAAGGCCTTTCATGTAATGTGAAGTATCTTGTATTGACAACTTTTATTTGTTTGGAGACTATTTCTCAGAAAATGGTGGTTTTTAAAAAGTGCCAGTTTTGTGAAAGAAAAACCTTTTGCAGAGAGAATTTCTAGTTGAATTGTCTTTTTTTTTTTGTTTTGTTTCTGATATGATTGCAAATCGTATCAGTTTCTGATATAATTTTCATTGTCAGTCAGAACAAATCAAAACTACAGCTTTTAACCATAATGTGTGTGTTCAGTCCCTCTTTATTTTAAATGCTTCCTTTGGAAAGCCTGGGATCATAACTCTCTAAGTACACTTTCCTACCTTTCCCTGAGTTTTATAGGAAGCTAACAAGCTTATTTCCTAAACCCAAACCAAACCTGCTGCTTTCTTAATCTCCCTTTATTCTGAGTGGTGTGTGGAAAAATTTCTATTTTCCATATGAAATCATATTGTTTGTTACGTTTCTTCTTTGTCATCCTTATTTTTGCTCTCATTGCTCCCATTAAAAATGGGTAGGCAGCTTAATTATTGTCCCCCATCCTACTCCATCTTACTTTGACTACAGGGAAGGAGAAAAATTGTGTTTCAAATAAAACTATTTGAGCCTCAACCACTGTTATGTTGCTTTAAACTCAACTAGAGCATTAGGATTTTCCTACTAATGAACTGTACCAGGAAGAATTCCTTTTTCTGTGTCTGTTTTTCTCAGGACTCTCTCTTTCATGTGAGTCATAAAACAGTGTAGGTTAGCTCTAATACGTAATTATCCAGTTTCAAAAGGTCAATACACTGTAGTTCATTTCCATCATTCACCTTAGCAATTATCCACTTCACTGACAGTACCTTAACCTCACTCAATGCTTCCACCATTATTCTGGTCTTCCTATTGAAAAGCAAAAATCAGTGCAAGCTTGTGGAGACATTTTCTGGAGAGAAAATATGCACATTTGAAAGGAAAATGAAACATCCATCCTGAGTTTTTTTCACATGTTGCAAATTGTTTCTTAGGTTTTCAGTTCCTTTATAAATGAGTGCCTGTAGTTCCACCCACCCCAGTTTGCACTTTCTAATTGCAGTTTCAGTAATAAATTTCAAAATGAAAAATAAGTATTATTGTTCCTGTGAAATGTTTTTCTGTGGAAAGTGAAATGAGACAGACTTTAAGGAAACAATAGATTAATTTAAGATGTTTTTTTTTTCTTGTGATGAAGGGTGGAAAAAAAATTTAAAATGCCATATTCCCTTTAAAACACAACAGGAAAATGTCTTTATGTGTACACATATACATACATGTATGTATTTTATGTACATATATATACTCACAAAATTTTCATTAGGTCAGTTCAAGAAAACTGACAGTTTTTGAATGTTTGTCTTGTGTTGCATTTTCAGTAGCATCTGGCTCAACTTTCTTACTAAGAAAAGTTCCTCTAGCTGCTTTCCTCATTGTATTAGATGTCACAACACTTGTTTTCTCTGGCTGCCTAGTGGAAGGAAAGCAGGTCTGCACGAGTTACTTGCACAATGGATGAGGTGATTTTCAGCTGTTTGAAACTGTGTAGCATTGAATAGATGGAAGGATCCCAGAGAGTGCATTCAAGCTCAGTAAGGGGGAATAGGTCCCTCACAGAGCAACACTAGTTGTAGAGTTATGAAAGTTATGAAAAGCCTACGGAGCCCATCAGCATATGTAACTACTCCTTTCTTTTTTCCTTTTTCCTTTTTCCTTTTTTTTTCCTTTCCTTTCTTTATGTTACTTTCCCTAAAGGTAGGGAGGTCATAACTGGAATATAAGGTTGGTGAGTTTTTTCAATTGAAGAACAAACAATATTCCAAATCTTATTCATAGAGGGAAAGAGATCCATGAAGCTTTTCATTTTTGTTTTCTTTTATTTTCTTTGTTTTAATGAGATTAATATGTTTTCAAAAATCTGAGTTAACACCTACCCTTGCCTTTAGTCATTGTTTTAAATCTTTTCCAGAAGCTAAAGCACCAAGTTATAAAAAGGCCTTTCTTAAAATATCTCAGAGGCCCGAGCAGTCTTGAGTGTGTTCTGAAACATCATAACCCTGCAAAATATTTTGCACAAAATTACATTAAAAAGATCATTAAATACTTACTTTTTCTTGCTCTTCCTAACTTAATTCTAGACCTATTTTTTTTTCTATGCTTTTGTCTCCCTTCTCATTTTGATAGAATAACATTAATGATGGAGAAGCAACTTTCCGAAGTGCTTAAATTCATATGTTTTATATCTCTTATGTGAAAACACAACTGTTAGGAAAATTTCAGTTAGAAAAACAGTATTGAGATTCTTGAAGGGGACATAACTTCTATGAATATCTATATTACATCTTTGAAACAAGATGAAACAGCAAGAGAATATAACATTGTAATTTCTAACTCACTTAAAGCAAAACAGTATAATTAACCAAACCATCTTTTTATATGGATTCAATGCACTAAAAGCTCTAATAATACTGCATGTTCACAGGTTCTCTGTGTCCTTTATAGTGAACATACTGTTGCTTCCATCATAAGCAACTGCTAAGCTGTTAATATGTTTTAGTTCCTAATTAAATTAAGAGAGTGAAGGTAATTCATGGAACGAGTATCTGAACTTGCATAGGAAATATTTCTCACACTGGGTACATGCAGTATGATTACTTCTTAAAACGTTAAGAGTTGCTTAAATAGTTTGACAAGTAAAATTCGGTTCATAGATGTCATTTGAAAATTATTGTAAGCAGCAAATATTTTTCCTTTCTTTGATTTTTTTGTTCTACAGATATCAACATGTATCTTTACATATGCTCATTATTCTGCATGCCAGAAGTATCCTGTTTAAGGATTGTAATGAATTGATTATTTTATCTACTAATAAAGAATACAAAATTCAGAAATTATAATGTAAAATAATATTCTTTAAGACTCAATTAAAATAACTGTGTGTATACTTCTTTACTTTAGGAAGATTAATTAGCAGAGATGTTACCTACAAATACCTGGTCAGTAATTCATTGATGTATTTAATGCCTCCTATAAGTGGATCAGATAAATAAATTCAGAAAGATTGCTTGTCTTAATTTAAGATTACAGTATTGGCTTTAAAAGATAATTTTTCCCTTAATACTATTAATTGTGATATCAAGAAAGACAGTAGTGTGAAAACCTAAAAGTCCTTCCTCATGTGATTAGGATAGCCTTTCTAGTACTGAAGACGCTTTAGAACTTCTTTAGTTTAAGGAATATTTAGTCCTTCTAAAGTGTAAACAGACCATAGCATTTTAAAGGTGCTGATTTTTCATCTTTTGGGGAACAAAAAGTGAACTTTGACACTGTCAGACCAAAATCAAACTCAGTGTTATTTAAAACAAATTACTTTAGTATTATTTTTTTTAATACCATTGTTCTATAAATAGCAGGGAAAGAGATAAGGTTTGGTTACTAGGTATTATATTAAACCATTACTTATTCTTTACTCTTATAAATGTATAATTAATGAGAAATTGATCCTTTTGGGTTCTTTTAAAATTAAATTACTTAACTTTATCAAACATGGAAAACATATCTTGGATGGATTTCTAAAATGCTCACTTTACTTTGAGGTGAGGTCATTAGCCTCATCCAGTAAAGAACAGGGAGTTTTAATCATATTATTCCTCTTTTTCTTCCTCTCTTTTGGCTATTCTTCCTCCTCCCCGTCTCCCCTCCCCCCCCTTCCCCCAACCTTTCCCAGCAGGAAAGAGTGCAGTTTGAGGATAGCTCTGAATGGGGAAAAAGAGAGAGACTTGAAGCAGAAAAACAAAGTTTGGAAGAAGAGAACAGAAGATTGGAATTGCAGGTAAAAGAAATTCAGGGAATTCTGGAGATAAAAAAAAAAAAAAAGCAACACTAACTAAATCGAGTTGTGATCATCAAAATGCACAAAATAAGCTCCTGGTTAAAAATAAGGTATGTGCATTTCTTACTGTGATTACTTGGGGAGCATTCCCAAAAATAATTATTACATAATATCAAACACGGATTGTGTAAGACAGAGCAGCCTGGTCTGTATCCTAGACATGGACAATTAGGAATTGGTGACTTTGAATTTCTGTAGGGTACAGAAACTGAAAGAAATTTTTTTTCATTTTTAAAAGGAAAAGGGAAAAATTACAAGTCTGATAAGACTTGGGAGCAAAAATGAAGACTGGGAGGAACAGAAGAGATTAAGTAAACTTTGGTAGCTACGGAGTCCTGATGAAGGTCAAAGCAAAAAAAAGCTGTGAGAAATAATTTCTCTGTCTTGATGAATATTGAAACCTTTCTTAGGGAAAGAAGAACTTAAGGCAGAGCTGTATTTCTTAATTCCTCTAAAGATCTATTAACTTTTAAACCTTATCATTCTGCCAAAAATTATGTAGTAAGTTACTCAGATAGTTGTGGATATTTCCTTTATTTTATGGTTTTTTGTGTAGTAATCCAGAAGGCTCTCACTTTCATTGACATTCTGAAAGCTGTGTAAGAGAAAACAAAATAAACCCAAAACCCCAACCAACCAGTTAATGTACCAACTTGATGTTACAACTTGGTCAGTGATAAACAGTAATGTACTTATTTGCTTAAATAAGAAAGAATTTAATGTTATTTATATTCATTTACTGTTGAATATTGGCAGTTTGAGTAACCAGGGCCAAATCCGGGTTAGAGTTACAATAGTTAATTTACCTTGGGAAAGATTGAGAGAGAGGTTCTGTACTTGATATCTGCTTTAAATGTAATGATATGTTTTTTCTATATTTCAGTGATGGCTCAGGAACAGCAAATTGCAATTCACAAATATAACTTACTTTCATAAAATTTCTTACATAACAAGCATCTGTTTTAGATTTTCCTTTACTAGTATTTATTTTACAATATATCATGTATCACACATCATTTTCATTATTTCTCTGTAATGCAAGTAATTTGAGGTTAGAAATTTGGCCAAAAAGGTATTCTTCTGCTAAGGCATGCCACTGTATTTAAAATATGTTAATTATATGGCTGTGATGGGTTTTTTGTTTATTTTTTAGAATGTTACTTCCATAGAATGTTAGACATCTGCGATCATCTTTGTTAGCATCAGTTCTTTCTGTTAGTATCACACCTCTAACTGCCACAACTTCACAACTTTTTATCCAAGTCAAAAGGCAGAAATGGAACTCAGTCATCTCTGTTTTCTTATCATAAATGTCCCTGCAGTGTTTGCATTCTCACAGCTGATGATTATATAATAAGATTGTCTTCAAAACTACTGATTATCAGTTTAAAGAAGGAAATGAAAAATTTTATTTTAGTATCAGCTGAAACTACGTGCTCCATCAATGGGTGATCATCTACAATGATTCTTGTAGAAACATAGCTGTGCTCAGCTTTGGCCAGCAGTGGGCTCCTTTTGGAGCCCATCGGAACTGGTGCCTGGTATGAGGCAGGTCCTGATCTCTTCTCACAGAGGCTACTCCTGCAGAAACCCTGCTACCAAAAGCTTTCCTTGTAAACCAAATACAAGTGATTCTTCAAATTATTTGCATAAAAAATATAGTGCATCCTACTTTTGAAAAATCAAACCTAAGATGTTCATGATTCAAAAGCCATCTTGCTAGGTATTGTTAAGCTAAACTGGTTCCATCTTAAAAATATGTTGTTCATAATTCCATCTTTAAAATCTATGTTTTTTTTTTTCCTAACAACATTATAACCTTATCATATTAAATATGGAAATTAAATTTTCATCATTCTTTACTTAGATTCTGCACAAGTCCTCTACAAAATATATTAAATTAATCAAACATTTAATAACCAAGTGTTTATCATAAAAATAAGAGATAATACAAATAACTCAGTTATACTTCCCAACATTATGTTATAGGTTCGTTTCAAGGTCAGATTCACAAACGAAATAGAAAATATCTTTCAAAAAGCAGCATGTTTTGGGTATTGATCTATATCATCAATAAGGGTTGTTTGTTTTTTTTTCTTTCTATCCTTTCCCAGCTGAACCAGTTAGATCCATTTAATATTAGTTGCCATGCTATTTGTCAAATAATACAGCTATTAATTTAAACAGTATTCTTCATTCCAAGGAGTACAATCTATAAAACGACATAGTAACAATGTCTGGACTCAATTGTTTCATCAATTCTGCTCATCTTGTACAATAAAGTAAACCTTTCAAAAAACTGCATCAGGAAATGTTTTAAACCAACATACTGCAAGCTAAGAATAATAGTAAGGACTCATATTTGCTACAAAACATAACTAATATTAACTTTTATGTTCAGAACTTCAGTCTGTATGATTTACTACCATAAGTGTCAAGAGATTGCACAAATTCTATATTCTGTGGAGGTATATATATTAAAGAGCAAGATAATTAAGTGTCAACATGAAATTATTTAGGCAAGTGCATAAGGACTTCTGTATTTTGAAACCATGTTTAAGCTTACTAAAACTGTTATTAAAGAAAAATGTTGCCATTACTTGTTTATACCCTTTAAAAGTATGAATCGGGCATATGTATATTGTTCTAAACAGCTATAATGGATCTCCCAAATCATCTTACAAATACAGGTTAGGCTAGCTTGTTAGGCAACAGTGTTTGGTCTGGAATTAATTCCAGAACACATTACCCATATCCCTTATGTCTAGTCATTCAGATTAAGATGTCTCTAGACAGCTGTGGTTTCAATCTTGCATATGATCCCCTTTGCTAACCTAAGCATTTAACCATTACTGATATTTTACAGAAATCATCCTTCTATACTCTTTTAATTCTGCATATAACATGTTATTTTTATTTGAATTCAAGCTACCATGCCAGAAAAAAAGGGCTCCTGAATCAGAAGTCAAAGCCATTCTTTTAAGGTATTAGATTAAATTAGATAGAAACAGTCTCAGGAATCAACACTGGCATCAAAATGTTTATACAAACGAATAGACAGGCTCCATCTAAAATCTAAATTGATTTAGGTTGGAATCTTTGAAAAGGCCACTCTCACCTTTCTTTCATTTAATGGCTGCAGTGAGGCTAAAAAAATATAGTAATTAACTCTACATCTTCTCCACATATTGCTGGCCAGGTTTCCAATGCCATGACTGATGTGGAGATGAACTAATTGCTATAGTAATTTTTCTCATAAGGCTTTTATATCTTAATCAATTTTTGCAGCTGCAAATAGAGTTAATTGTGACATTAAAGGATCACCAGAGTTATCCTTTCGTCTAATACTGTTGACCTTCTATTTTAATCATGTTGTCAGTGGATATTTGGGGTCACAAGACTTTTTTGCTGCCTGCAGCCAGAGTCTGGGAGCCCTAATCAAGTATGATTAGGTTCCTATGGCAGGCCCTGGCAAAGAGCCCTGGCTAGAAACCTTGCTGCAAACTACTAGACTGCTAAGCCTTGGTGGTGATGCACCACAGGGCATACTCCAAAGCCCAGAATGGAGAAACTACTCCTGGCACAGCAGATGTCTCAATTCACAGCTCTGGAGGGAAGATGCTTCCATCAAAGTTATGCTATTTCTCACTGAGGCTGGGGAAATTCAACAAAGTCTGACACCTGGGAAGGAAGAGTCCCTTGCAAAAACATAGGGGTGATGTTTTTCTCAAAGTAGCTGTTGCTTGGAGATTGGCTGGGTATCAGTCTGCTGGTAGCATGTGATTGTTTTTGCATAATTTCTGCCCCCCCTCACCTCTCTCCCCCCCTGCCCTGTCCGCTACAGCTTATTAATCTGTGTTTACCTCAATACACAAGGTTTTTTCTCAAAAACATTCCCTTTTCCCTTCCAGTTCTCTCCCCCATTCTGCTGTTGGGGAGTGAATGAGGTCTGGGTGGGAGTTCACCTACTAGCTGGAGTCAGCCCATCCCAAACATGCTGCCAGAGAGGTTGTGCAGGACTGGATGTTTTTGAGAACCCCACTGAACAAAGCCTTCATCAACCTGGTCTGACCTCAGAGCTAACCTTGCTTTTAGCAGGAGGTTGGACTGAAGGTCTCCTGAGGTCTGACTGACTTATTCTGTAATACCATGTCTTGCAGTTCTTGTGAACCTGAGATAGAAACAGCTTCAAATGAATTGGTTCCCATGTCAGTCTTTGGATGGTAACTGGTAACAGTTAACCATCCAACTGTCATTGACTCATTTGGAAAACTGAAATAGATTTGTAAGACCTAAGTTTTCTTGCACAAAAATATTTTGATTCTTCTTCAATATATCATTTTTGCCCATGTGTCATTTTATTTGTAATTAAGAATGGCATTTTTCCCGTTACAGGTACAAGATCTTCTTTTTTTAATCCCATCCTAAAGCATTTTAAAAAATGTTTTCATGCTAGCTGTTTTCTAGGCATTGTGAATCCTGTAATGACTGCTATCTGGTCTCAGGGTTTTTTAACTATTGTTTTGTCTGATTGTTTCATGACAATGTCTCAAAGACAGATCTTGTAATACAGCCCCTTCATAACCTGGACACAAAGGATTATTTCCATGCTTCCTGTATGTGAGTATAGACGAAAATCAAGCAAGTCTTGTTTCCTTTATTTTTCATATTGATTGTGTAATGGTCAAAAACATAAGTTTTTTTGCTGTTGATTTGTTAGAAAAAGGTTTAATAATAGTTTTATAACTTCTACAAGTCTTTCCTTGGCCTGCCTTTTGTAACTTTACAAGACTGCAAGATTTCTTTTTTTATTTTTTTTTTTTTTGTGTCTCCTGATTAAGTTGTCAGTTGGGAAAGGGGGATGTATGCATAAAAAATGTGTTGATGTTCAGTTCAAGTTTCATTCCTTTAAACTCAGCCTGTCAAATCTGACAGTTTCAGTGATTAATCTTTTCAGTTAGTTTGAAACTTTGGCCCTGTGTGGAATATCTGTAAGCTTGTCTCACTTGTCAAGGTACTTCTCATATTTACTGAATATTTGAAATGAGTTCTGATTAACTTGTGACTTTGAAGTAGGAGACTTTTACGTTCACTTGACAAATCCTTTTAACAAAAATAAAATAATATTAAAAAGCAATGAGAGGCTAATTCAGCTTTCAGTTTTGAGCATCTTTTAACAGAGAGAAAGTGATTGTCCTTCATCAGTATCCCTTTTAAAACTGCATACTCAATGATATTTTGTGATATTTCTTATTAACTTCAGAAATTTCAATTATTTAAACAACAAGGAATAAATGTTTGGAATATCTTATGCTTTGTTTTGCTGTGCTATTCATACCTCATTGTCTTCAGGACTGTTATCTTCTGTTATCGTGTTCATTGAAGATACCAGGGTCTCATTTCTCCCTGAACTGCCCTCTCACTTTCTAACCTTTTTAGCCAAGTTTGGGTAGAAGACACATCTCCATGTAAAGCCTCATAACTTTATTTATTATTTTTTTATTTATTTTGGTTTACTTATCCCAGTGTATGGAAAAAAATAATCTAACTGGAAGCAGTCTGATTTTGGCTTTTTGTGCTCATTTGAGTTTGTGCTGGAATTGCTTAGTCCATATAATTCTGGTTAATCTTAGAGGTTGTCTTTTAATTATACTGCCATTTTTAATTCAGTGCTTTTCAGAGGATGTATTTCTTCACTGGATCCTTATTTTAAAAAAGCAAACCACAACACCCCAAGGCTTAAGAATTACATAAAAATTAAGTCTAATGCCAAAGGAGATAACACAAATAACAGCTTTTATTTTGTTATTAAAGTGATTTTGTCAAGAGATTGCTGAAAAAAAACCCTCAAATGGCTTAAATATTGATTTATAGAGCTGAACACCTCTTGTCTGACCTTGTCACTTCCTGTATGCTTTGCTTTTCGCAAATTAGGGATATTGACCTCTCTGTCTTTCTCCATTTCAGAAAAATTGTAAGGAAGAAAAATAGTAGTTGATCTAAGATAACAAAAGTTATTTCTCTATCAGAAATTTATTTTTTGGTTTTGTGGGTTTTTTAAGATGCTTTTACCAGAATTTTATTTAATACTTGAATAAAGGTGGTTTCTTAAAAGACAGTTGTACCCTACATCCGCCCTTCTTAATACAGAAACAGTGTGGAAGAAAGTAATTTTTTTTATTTTCTTTTTTAGTGCAGACTATTTACTATTGCTATTATTATAGTTGACTATATGGAGATGTTAAAAAACAATTTCAAGACATTCTTAATCTTTGTGGTCTGATAACATAATCGTAAAAGAAAATAAATAATCATCATTATTTTTCTTTTGTCTACAGTCAGAAATGTCAATCAAGCCATTTAACAGGAACCCTTAGATACCAAGACAATTGCTGGTTTATCCAGTTTCTGATTGGGATATTTGGGATGATTGTGTTGGGCTGTATTGTGTATCTCTCATCTTGTGTTACACGATTTTTCTCACTCACTGATTCATTCCATTTTGCTTTCATTTTCTTTTTTGCATCTTTTTTCTGTGCTTCTTGCAGGTAGTTCATATTGTTTGGTTACTTACTTTAAGCCCTGCATCTTAAGGAGATGTTAAAGAGAGTTATCTTCATATTGCCAAATGTGTAATACATATGAGTGGCAACTATGTTGGAAGGAGATTTAATTTCTTTAGAATCAAATGGTGTACTGTACTATATTTAATACACTCTTATGTATTCTGCCTGAGCAAGATTGTAGATTTTTTTCTGATGGCTGTCTAGAAAGTATTTTTCTGTTATTGTAGTGTTTGCAAGAGGTCTTTGTAACTGAGCAGGTGATTAGTCTATGGAGACTGCTTTTATTGCCAATGTTCTATAGATATGTTGTGGAACACAGAATTCTTTTACGTTGTACTGTCATGAATTTGGTATCAGTGCCAAAATCAGTATCTTGACCTCTACCCCAATATGGCAGCGGGGTGCCCATTCCCTAAGGGAAGAGAAGCCAGGAGCTAAGCATGGGACCAGTGCCAGGAGAGGCAGAGACCTTACCCAGTCCCACAGGACCTGAGGAAGCAAAGCAGAGAAGGTCTGGTGGTGGCACGTAGTGTCAGCTGAAAGTCCAGATCATCGAGCAAGTCTATAGTGACTCTGATGCAGCTGAATCTGGAGCTCAGGCAAGGTTTATGGGAGAGCATCAGCTTAAAAGCTCCCAAGTCAAGAAACAGCAGCCCTTGCTTTTGGTTTCCAGCAGAGCTATCTGGAAGAGCTTTACTTAAGGTTCTTTGTTCAAGGGGAACAGGGCACTGAGCCTAGCAAGCCAAATCTCAGAAAGGATAGGATGTCCTTAGAGCCCTGGTGTTCCTCACTTAGTATTAAATGACTGCATAAGCATTAGAGCATGGCAAAGAGGCTACAAAGCAGCATAACAGGGAGAGGTTTCACCCAGTCTAATCAAATTCACCAAAACATTAAATTCCTTTTGTCTTCAGATTGATTAAATATGATCTGAGTTTTAGTAATGTTTTGTGATTGTTGTTTGTTCTGATAAACTCATCAACTTTTATATACTGTTGAAGGTCAAGAGTGGTGATTACTGACCTTCAAACAGACATTACTGTAACAGGCTTCTGCACAGTTGAGTGGAAATACCTTTTACCAGGCCTAATGGTCTAGAACTGATTAAGTTTAAGTCAGATACTCCACATTCACACTCTTGTAGTTTTATGATTATGTGTAAAGGTATCTGCAGATCTGAATTGTCTTAGACATTTACATCTCATCACGTGACACAGAAGCCACATACCATGACTAAAGAAACTGCTTTTTCATAAAAAGTTACGTTTCCAACTAACTAAGTGGTAGGGAATGCTCTTGGCAGTTCTGCATCCCTGCATCCAGTGGCATAAGATGGATCAATTTACATGAAGAATATTGTTGATAAAATCTGAAATGTCATGATACTCACACATGTGCAATAGTCTGCCTTCTGATCTGGCTGCAGTGATTAGGTAAAGAAAGCTATTGATGCTTTTTTCCATTGGCCTTATTGGGACTTCTTAAATCTTATAAAGATGTTTTCTTGCTTTTACATATGAGAATAATCACCTAGAGAATAATCAATTAGAAAATATCAACTCCATAAATCTGAAGTTTCAAGGAAGGTATGCTACCAAGAGAAAGAACTTAAGTTTCTAGAATTAAATAACTTGAGAAATGGGAAATCTAAGCTAGGTAGATTGTCTTAAGACTATTTAATTGCTACCCTTCCACATGTTAGAAATCCTTGCAGATGTGACTGAGGTGTTCAGTTCCTATCCAGCCTGAACAGTCTAACAATTAAGCTACTATGAAGACTGTGTGTATCTTATTTTTGTTCATCATTCTGAATTTTTCAGAAAATAAGATTTTAGATTCTTGATGGGTTTTGCTTTCCAACTTGAGGATAGGGTTTTTAACTTTAAAGATGTACTTTAAAGTTTTGTCCATAAGGGAGTGAAATTGGATTGAGGTGTAAATTAATTCATAGTGGTGATGAGGGACTTTTAACTTCCATATTTAGATTTTTTTTAGATCTTCTTTAATTAAAAAAAAAAAAAATTGATAAATCCAAAAACCTGGACTGGTAGGGTCAACAGCTGGACTGTCTCAAGCGTTACTAGTAGTACAGAGGCAACTGTATAACATTTTTAGCAAGACTTGGACCATAAGCTTAGTGTTACAATTCAATTCATGCAGTCTTTTTTGTTATTTTGTACTGCATGAAGACACTTCAGGTCTTTATTTGAGATCTGTTCTGGTATTGGCGTATATGAAAATGTTTTTAAATTTGTTTGTCAAAGCAAGACTTAACTAGTGGATTATTTTTCATCTCATTGAGACTTTTATAAGTTTGCATAACTGCTGTCTTGGTTGTACTAGTTACTAGTTATCCTGGTGTACAATAGAAAATACTGCCAAGGTATCCCGGCTTTCATACTTTGTCTTAAAAAAAAGGGCTTCAAAGCTTGTATCATATAAACATAGCTGAATCCACCAGTGTGGTCTCTGAGTGCAGTTATTAAAAACCAGAAATTATATGGTTATCCTATCAGCTTCTTCAAGGTGAAGAAAATAAGAAGGTCTTTGCTAACTGGATCTTAGACTATCAACCTTCATATGTTAGGGACTGTACCCTGTACCTCCTCTTTTTATTTGTAAAATGTATGTATTTGAAAAATTGGTGTGGATTCATATGGATACTAATATATACAGCAATACTATTACAGTCAGCTCTCTTAGATGAAGACTTGATCATATCAAATCTTTGAATAAGGCCTTTCCTTTTCATTTATAAATTTAATTTAGAAGTAAATAATTAATATGTATGTATGTGACAAAACCTGAGATAGCTGTTTTTATTCTACTGTTTCACTGTTTCTCTGAAACATTAATAAAATTATATGTAAAAATTATTTAGGTAAAAAATAACTAGGATAACATCTCAAAAGTGGAAATATATCATACATTTTAGCACATTTGCACATGTGTTTGTCCAATACTCCTAAGAAAAAAAAAACCCAAACAAACCAAAACCAAAACCCAAAACCAAACTGGGGGTATTCTTGAAGAGTATTTTGACAAAAGACAAGGCATAAATAACTATATTGAAAAGTATTGAAACATATTCCATTTGTGTTACCATCTATGGAGACACAAATACTGTCATACTGTCTTATAGAACTTTTCTCAAATTTTGCTATAGGAAGGTCTAAAGCATGGCAGTGAGTTAACACTCTTTGAGATACATGTTCCATTTTATTAAACTTTTAAACATCATAATGCTTAACTTCTTCCTCATGTCTGGGTAATAAGATTTAATTTAGAAAGATCTGTAGGTAATATTTCTGGTTTTGTGTATTGCTCTGGCGTGTAAAAGAAAAACATCTATGAAGGAGTCATTTAATGGTCTAATTTGCCACATCTGTAATGTGATTCTGGACAAATGCAGTAGCTAGTTATGAATTATTTCCTACTTCATACGTGTTTTATTCAGTACAAATAAAGTGTGTGGTTTTGATACAACAAAGAGAAAACCACAAAATAAAATGTGAGTAGCTAATGTATGATATCTTTGATGGAACTCTCTTTCAGGCACTCAAAGGTGTTTATGGTACTGTTGTAGGTTCCTGACAGGTAATGGATGGTACTGATTTTTTATGGTGTGGCTTACTGTAACCTCAACGTATTTGTCATATTGTTGTGGAAATGCTTGTAGAAAAATAAGGATAGAGCAATGTATGCATGTTTAGCTATGAGGAGATACCAGAGTCATGAGCTTATATAGCAGTGTCCTTTTGTCATTTCTACATTTGTGGCTCTATGTAGCTACTTCTTTGCCCTAAAACAATAAACCCCAGTGTTTCTTCACTGCTTTCTCCCTAGTTAAGACAAATGTATTTGTAGCACTATATGTAGATGAAATCACTCCTGTCCTGTATATTCATAAGTTCTGAAGAGAAAAACAAAAAGGCATAATTCAATTGAAGTGATGGAGATGATATTCAAGAAACTGATAAACCACAGTTCTCTCACTCCACTGCAGACACCTCAAAATCACTAGACTATAACAGAACTCAAGATATTGATCTAAGGAGGACAGGTATTTGGTTTTGAGGTTGGTGTGTGTTTATTTGTTTATTTAAACAAATAAATTGTAAAGAAACAAAATCCCAACATAACAGTGCTGTTTCACCTTTTGTATCAACATAAAAAAGTATGAAACCACAAACTCATAAATCAAATCTGCCATATGCAAACCCATCAGATATTAGGTTCAATGTTATTCCTAGTATTGCTAATTACTGAAAAATGTTAATATTTTTCAATACTAAGAAGTTTGCTTTACTCGTATTTCTATAACTATGTTATCCTGTCAGTTCATAGCAGTCCATAACATTTCATGTAGCCTTCAATTGCTTAAGAAAGAAGATACACTAAAGAACAATTATCATTGTTATTATAAGGAAGGAATAAATAAGTATGATCCACATGGAAGGCAAACAGCATTAACTAATCTGTGGTACTAGAAGTAATTTACCAATTGAACTATATTTTGGTAAGAACTTTTGTGAATCTGTTGCTACTTTGCAGGAGAGTTTTGAAAGTCTGAACTGATGACCGTAGTGTTTTGGAAATGATTTTGGAACAAGAGACTTTAAGTTGGAAAAAAAGTAAGTTAAAGAAAAGATGCTACACTTTTTAAATGTGGAAAAAATCCCACAGTTCTCAACAAAGTCTAATTTGACCTTATTCATGATTTCTGTTTTCAAAACATTCCATAAAAAAAACTTGTATCTTATAAGCTAATAAGTTTTTTTTTTCCATTAAAAATAATAAATGCTTCAATAATGTCAAAAAAATTGTAGTGTTAACACCAAAAGATGAAGTATATTGAAGATAATTAAAAGTCTGGAATGAATAAAGGTATTTTATGAATGTATGAATTCTACGAAATAGGAAGAAACAAATGTTACTGACATGATATGCCCTGATACTACTGTGACTACAATTTACTAATCTGTTACTAATTGATTAGGCAATAAAGGATTGGAAATAATTTTTTTTTTTTAATTTCCAGGCCTATTTTTCACAATACTAGTTATTTCTTACCCAAGGACAATTTTTTTTTTTTCCAAACGCTTTTTTTTCTGAAATGTAATAGGTCATGAAATTCAGCTTATCATTTATTTATAGGAATTTATTACTAGTGACCCAAATATATGGTGACAACTCACAAGAGATTTTCAAAGAGATCTTTCAGAGTGTGCGTAGTTTACTGGATTCTAAATGAAGATAGGCTAATTTCTTTGAACGGTGGAAGTAACTCCCACAGAATTGTTAAATGAAATGCTCCAGGGTATTCATATATTAAATTTCATAACAACATGTCAGGCTCATGTGCATGAAGCAGAAGTTTTGCACTCTGGAATGCTGAACGTCATGTCAATCACACACAAGTTGTGAAAACTGGAGTTTATGAGGAGCAATGACTAGAAACGTTTCAAAACCCATTTATTCCTCCTACAGAGAAAAAGACTGATTTCTTCTTAAACATGATTTTTCTCTAAACCTTGGGTATGATTCCCTAACTTGCATACAATACTGAGAAATATTAAAATAGGCTCTATATCATCTTTTATAGTTT
>VXBJ01006122.1:294838-400267 GCA_013400055.1 Nycticryphes semicollaris
TTTTTTTTTTTTCCAAACGCTTTTTTTTCTGAAATGTAATAGGTCATGAAATTCAGCTTATCATTTATTTATAGGAATTTATTACTAGTGACCCAAATATATGGTGACAACTCACAAGAGATTTTCAAAGAGATCTTTCAGAGTGTGCGTAGTTTACTGGATTCTAAATGAAGATAGGCTAATTTCTTTGAACGGTGGACGTAACTCCCACAGAATTGTTAAATGAAATGCTCCAGGGTATTCATATATTAAATTTCATAACAACATGTCAGGCTCATGTGCATGAAGCAGAAGTTTTGCACTCTGGAATGCTGAACGTCATGTCAATCACACACAAGTTGTGAAAACTGGAGTTTATGAGGAGCAATGACTAGAAACGTTTCAAAACCCATTTATTCCTCCTACAGAGAAAAAGACTGATTTCTTCTTAAACATGATTTTTCTCTAAACCTTGGGTATGATTCCCTAACTTGCATACAATACTGAGAAATATTAAAATAGGCTCTATATCATCTTTTATAGTTTGCTGAATAGGCTTATTCATCCCATGCATTTCTGTTTTGCCCATTATAAAGAAGTTCTCATTTACTGAAGTAATAAAATAAAATTACTTGATTAAAAAACCCAGTACATCTATAATCAAAACAATGCAATACTAAGGTATTTCAAAAAGGAGTTTTAAAAATATCGCTGTTCAATAGTGTGAGCTAATAATTAACTTCTTCTTTATGGTCTCTAAATTGTTAAAATTTTCAATACATACATTAAAGGATTTTCTTTATCCTGAAAATTATATAAAAGAATAAAGAAATTATGTTAGGATCACTTGTCATTACAAAATTTCTATAAACAGTCATACTAAACTAGATAAACTAAAAATTAAGTTTGACTTATTTGGGGCTTCTTGCTTTGATTCAAGAATAGTAAAATGAAATTATGCTTTAAAATCACGAGGCCTAAAGAAATTAAATAAGAAAGAAGTTTAAAGAGAAAGAGACTATAAACATGTTTGTCTTGAAAACATATTCCAAACTGCAACTGGGCTGTTTTATGAAAGTGAGAGTTGTTAGTTGGTGTGTTGGAAATGTACATTGTATTTTATTTTTTTTAATTAAGATTGTCCCTAAAAGGAAGGTAAGACAACTAACTAAATTTTCTAAACATGAGTAAGACCTGGGAAATACAAACTTTGGAATACTTTTAAACATGAAACACTTGATATGAATGACAGAGAAAAAAATAAATAAAATATAGCCCTGTTGCGTACCTATTACATATAAAAATAAACAGTACTGTTTGTTTTTATATAACAATAAATATAAATATAAATCATATAAATACTAACCCCCCCATGTTTTATAGGCACAGAGAAATATAGGAAAAGTGTGAATCATCCAATTCATGGCAAGCTCAGAAACTCAGGTGTATTGATGTGAATTCACTTTCTTACAGCTCCAAGCAGTAAATCAGCTTAATAGTAGAATCGTTCATCAGAAACACTTGACCGGTATTATTTATGAATTCTGAAATAGATACTGTGCAATCTCTTATTCTATGTGGTGTACCTTTCTTTGAAAAGAATAATTATTATAAATTCTGATTTCACTATCTGAAATAAAATGAGTGTCCTGTGCACAGAGTAGCAAACTGTGGGTTTGCACTACTGAGGATAGGCTGTTAAAGTCCAGTTCGGATTAGTATGTAGGTTGGAGTATTTCATATACTTCTTTGAACTGTAGAAAAAAAAATTAGAAGGCTTTGCATTTTTCTTATTCTTAAAGAGTTCTGCTGGGGTAGGGAATTTCACTTGCTCTGGAGTGTTTGTTCAATTTGGCACTAGAGAAATAGGAGCTGTGTTTCATAAAATCAGCTAAATTGATATTTAGAAATGTCACCCATTATATGGTAGCATTTTCTAACATATCCCAAGGTAAATATAACCTTTTACTCCATATTTTTGTTGTTGAAATTATGTGTTCAAATAGCTTGTTTCTTGTTTGGAGTCTGTATTATTTAAGCGATATTAAAAAAAAATATCTTTGGATTTGCAAGCAGATTTAACTTTTTAGACACATTTTATGCAGTATTTACCCATGAATTATCTTTCATTATGCAAATAATAATGGCTACTATGAAGTATTTGAATATAAATATGTTGTAAACAATCTCCAGAGAAAGAAAAACTAATTTATCAGTACCAGTTTCATGATGCTTTGTGCTAAGGTCATCAGCATCTCTGTGCTATGATTATGCTTCAATTCAGACAAAAGATTTGCCTGTATTCCCTTCTTAAAACATAAGAAACATCATTAAGCATTATTATTCTTTTTCTAAAATAAATATTTTTTATTTGCTGAACAAGGCTTTTGTAACACCATAATTATTGTTAGTGGTTTGGTTTTAGGGTAGTCTAGAGAATACAGAGAATGGAAACTACTCCATTTTTAGAAATGTAGTTATTAACTAGCGCCCTGGGCCTTCTCCAGAAATAAAGAATACAGAATAGTCTGCTGTCTTGCATCATCTGAAATAACATAAATTTTTTGATGCTGAGTGTCGAAGATTATCCAATGTCCTGCATATTTTAAAAGCCTCATTTGCACAAGACAAATAAGTTTATTATCCATTCAAATTTTAAAAATTTTCCATTTCTTCTATGTCTATTATGATTTTCATTGAATTAGAATATTCACATTTTTTGAGCCCCTGGTTACCATAGCATTGTTTCAGTCACTGTATCCAGACTTTAAACATATTTATATCTTTTTGCCGCTCAATATCTCTATTTCCACTTTTTACCTATGGTAGAAAGCATGTCATTAGCATGGTAGGAATTCTTTGAGCAAAAGCTGAATGGTTGATCAAAATTCCCACTGAGGAGGGGAAAAATGGACCATTAGGCCAGGCAGAGGAATTTTTGGTATGAGATACATATATGAGAAATTGTGGGAAAGCATATATACCAACCAGAAACTTTTATGAACTATTTCTATGCCTAGCCTTCAGAAAACAAGAAGAATACTATCTTTATTTTTTTTTTTTTTTACTTTCTGTGTATTGTGTCCCTTTTACCCTAGCCTGCTGCCAAACTAGAGATAATTCCCTTGATGACACCAGCAAAAGTGACAGGAAAGTTATGCTAATTAATAATAGTCCTCGGGTAAATTGCTTGAGAGAGCTGTCAGAAGTGCCTTACTGGTTGTAAAGCACACAGACTAAAGGTACCTTCTGGGTAATCTGAAGGAAGAATAATGCTACATACTTTCTTTATCAAGATTCGAAATAGCAGCATTGTCCTGCTTTAAATGTGCTCTGAAAATTGCTCATTGTGCAGTCTTTCCTCTGTGCTGTACTAACTCAATGGCTTTTAGGAATATATCAAAATTATACAGTATTCATTTTTATTATCATTATTTTTATGTTTATCCTTTAAGCCAGGTAGCAGAGATCTGGTGTTCACCAAAAAAACTCCCTACCACCTAAAGCACACAAACAAACACCCTGTCAAGGTTATTATATTGTTGTGAGGTGAGCAGCTCTTAATTTATAAATATAATCAAATACAGTGGATCAGTAAGACAGAAAAGTTTAACTGGAAAGTATGAATAAAATAACATATTGTGATAATATGTGCTAATGTGTATTCAGGGAAGCGGTATGACATCACCTACACAAGTCAGTAAGATAACTTAGATAGGAAGGTTGCTTTTAATTTTTCCATGTGTTAAATATGCAGCATCTGTGTGGAAATAGCAAATTGCACTAGAGTAAGAAGTTGTATTGCAGAAGCTCTGCATCATTGGTCTGACAACACATGGTAAATTTGGCATAATAAAAATTTCTTGGCTTTCCTGAATGTGCTTATACCCTCTGTGAACATCATACCCAATGGGTCTGCATTCCTGGACATGCTGATTCGTTGTACTCACGTGTGAAATAGGACATGTACCTGTTGCTGAACACTAGAACACTATGGCTACGCTCCCACCTAGTTTGGTGTTGTCTTCAAACTCACTGAGGGTGCACTCAGTCCCCTCATCCAGATCATCAATAAAGATATCCCCTAAGGTCTTTCTTCCCCCAGCATTTACTGCTGAGCACGACATCATATGGTATGGAATATCACTTTGGTCAGCAGCTATTCTGGCTGCTTCCCCTCACAGCCTGTTGCCCACCCTCAGCCTCCTCACTGCTGGGGCAGAGCGAGTAACAGGAAAGGCTGTGACACTGTGCAGGTGCTGCTCAGCAATTACTAAAACAGTGGTGTGGTATCAACACTGTTTTGGTCACAAATCCACAACACAGCACTGTATGACCTGCTATGAAGAAAATTGGTTCTATCCTTCCAAGCCCAGTACATCTACAAAAGATTCCTCCAGGTTACATTTGTCTCTTTTTTAAGAACATGGTGAAGGAGTATTACTTTGCTTAAAACTAGACATTACTTGTCTATTTAAAGCATCTACTTCAATAATTTTACTTCTTTATGTTGATAGAATCTAGGCAATGAACAGAGAGAGTGGATGAAACTAAACAATGTGAACAGCACATACTTATGTAATTAACTCCCTGCGTTAGCAGGGGACTTGGACTAGATGCTCTCTACAAGTCCCTTCCAACTCCTACAATTCCATGACAATGATGGTTATGGATAACTATCATTATGCATTTCTAATTGGACATTTGCTTTCAATAGAACAATTTTTGTCAGATATAGACTCTCAGGCTTTAGAAAAACAATTGTTAGGTATGATCTGGAGGTGGGCCAGAATTCCTGTATTCATCTTTATTCAAAAATAAAAGTTGGTCCCTATTGATGATGTTTGTGGTAACATTATGGTAATGTAGTAACATGAGAAGTTTTGTGGCTTGGACCAGCTTACACTAGAAAAATAATAATTCTAGTAAATTCAATGTTAACAAAACCCATCTAAAGGCAACAGAGACCAGTAAATTCATATGTTACAATTTAAATAGTAAAATGCACATGAAATTTTATTTGATGTATTTTTTTAATCTATTTAAAGAATTATTCTATCATATGGTTCCTGACTCACCCAAAAGCCCTTTTCCACTATGCCACAAATTTCATGCTCCTAATAAAATAAAAAAAAAGGAACATCTCAGTTGCCACTTCAGTTTAAATAGATTTTATGTTTAGAATCTGACATAATAGAAATTTAAAATATTGATGAAATGACTCTGATACTGCGGGGGGAGGAGAGCATAGCTGAAATTCTGCTTGAATATCAGTAAAAATTACAGGTTGTTTTTTTTTTTTCTTTCTAAAGTTTGTCTTTCGAAAGTCTAACAAATCAACCTTAGAGTCGTAAAGGTGGAATTTACAATACAAGCTAAAATGAACTGTTTGGTTAATTCTTAATTGTCCTCTTTTCCTACGTAGAACTTTTCTGTATTTTAAAATAATTATTGTCTTTAATTACTTGACCATATTTGAAGATTCACTTTTTCAAGATAATTCCATCTTTATTTGCCATAGCTCTACCTTATCAACAATTTTGACATTTCATTACAGGCACTTAAAACCATCTCTTCTGCTGGCAGGATTAAAGACAGAAGAAAACCACTTCTAATTACTGTCCCCTTGTGGTATTTTAGAAGTGTTCTTTAAATTCTTTTTATTAAGTTGATGTGTACCATCAACTTAAAAAATTTATATAAAATGTCATTAATTAGAGTTGAGCTCTGCTCAACTATTTCAGTTACTACTTCATTATATATCAACAGCATTCAGAATAGTTAACTGGATTTTTTTCTTATCAATTTAGCTCTGGAAAGGAATTAAATCTCATCTCTTCCTGTTCTTTGAGGGACATGCAGTTGTCACATAACACACTTTTTCTATAGATGTGCAAAATTCTCCTTCTGGAGAAGGGACTGCAGTAAAGCAGAAAACATTTGATTAGGTCTGCCATGTCTGTTAGTTTGTCAAATTATGAGCATAATACATCAGTATGTGTCTAGATAGCATTCAGGTGCTCCAGGATCTGCAGACTACCCGTCCTTTTGGAAAGAATAATAATAAAAAAATCCATTTAAAAAGAAAAGAAAGTCATCTCTTCAGGATGCTGATATTATTGTTTGTTCGTTTTTTGTTTTACTGGCTTAGTGGTGTAGACATTAGAGACAAAATCATTAATTAAATGCTATTTTGTCAATTTTTTCAGTGAAAATCAAATGTCACTTTTTAAGACTTGGTCATCAGTACTGTGAGTAAATCACAGGTTCTGATGTTATTTTGGGAACAGTGAAATTTGAACTTGTCCCTAATTTATTTCTGGTTTTTTTTGAACTGGTTGATCGACTGATAAGTGCTACAGAGTGATAGTAGTATCAGAATAAAACAAAAAACAAAACCATCAAAACCACAAGATTTTGTAATGATGTCTTGAACTTAGGAGATGATTGTGGTACTAATTCAAGAAGCATATCCACATTTTAGATTATGTTGTAATATCTCTGGAATATGTTGCATATCTAGAGGTTTACCATCCAAAAGCTACTGATGATATTTCAATAGGAGACAGGATAACTTTTTAGTATAAAACCTTTTTCATGTACAGTATTCACCCTCTTGCCTGTACTTTGAATATTGCATTTAAAAATGCATGTGAGATCAAAACCACTTTTCAAAAATATATGTTCTCAAATTTACTGCAGAAATCACAGGCCTTATTTAGATATTCCTGAGAGGCAAGAATTGAATGACAGCATTAAGTTAGTTTTCAGGCAACTTACTGTCTTTTTTTTTTAAGTAAAATAATAACCACTTCCTTAAAAAGTCTAATCATGCTTTATATCTCCTATACAATATGTGTGCTCCTGTATATTACAGCATACAATGGGCAGATTTATTTTGAAGGAATAAATTTAGTTGTCTGTGATGCAGTACTAGTAATAGGCAGGGAGATAATCAGAGCAATTTCACTTCCCAAAGGGCTTCCTTTACTCAGAGCTCCTGGTTTCCATTTAACTATCTGTATACTCTACCCTACATGCTATTGAAAGAGGAGGTGCTCAAAGCTTGAAGTTTTAAAGGCAAAAAGGAACACACTGTAAATGCAGAACCGACAACTTATTGTTAGTCTAATTAAAGTCTTAAGTGCGTAATCCAAATATGCAGATACTGTCTCAGTTACAATGACACTAACATTTACAGGACAAAATGCCTGGGTAATAAAGAAGTAATAAAGAAAAGTTTCAGTAGGAATATAGTCATATTTGTTGTTCCAAAATTATCCAAGTTTTCCATTCATTTTCTTTGATGTTTTGTTCATCTTTCTGGTGTCAGTCTAGTATCTGAGGTCTGTAGACCCCCTCTAGAGGTATGAGGTGAGGGGGAGCATTACAGGAAGTTATCTGTGTCTTGCATCCTTTGTATGGAGGAGTATTTTACTGGTGCTGAACATTTCTTTCTTCTCAGACTTGAGTCTGTCTTGGGATTACTTTTTTATGTTTTCAAACACCATCTCCGTGTTTGATTTTTCTTTATTGGTTGCTGGACTGTGACTGTCTTCACCCCTTGGCTAAGGTTCTGACAGTGTTGGTTAGTCATCAGCTTTATAGATTTGTTAGATCTTTGCCATAAATGATATAGCCAATACTCACTTGACCACTAGACTTTATATGAAAGCTAAATTCTATTCTGGTAAAGACAAGACCTGAGATGCTGCACTGCCAAATTAATAGAAATCCTGTGGCCTTCTACTAGTAATGGCAAATCACTACATGTAATGGCATTACCACAAAAGTCTCAGTATAAACTTTGAAATATATTCCATGTAGACAACCTCTACTGTGTGGATTTTTTCATTTGCGTTTTTTTCTGTTGTTTGGTTTTTGGTTTCTTGGGTGGTTTTTTTCCTTGCTTTTTTGTGTGTTTGTTTTAATTTTAATGAGAGAAACAACTTAATGAAAGATGTTTGCTGGAGGCTTAACTGCTGATCCTCTAACAGGTAGTTATAGCCAATCTACAATATTTTTTTTTTTTTATTTAGCTGTAAGTTCCAAATCAAATTGCACCAGATTCATTATTAATCGCTTAAGAGTATTTCACAGAAAAAGATTAATAAAACTTTAATCTTTAAAAAATGAAAGTGAAGCATAACTCAATATAGAATGCCAGAGGGAAACCACTGAGCACATGCACACTCCTGTTTTTTAGAAGATGCAAGGTGTGATATTCTACAGCCTTACACAATGACCATTTTTACTGTTTAATTTTTCATTTAGGGGGAGTGAGGGAAAGTCATGTCTCCAGAGGTATATTGTGAAACAAAACAACTTCAGTGGAACAGTCTAGTGTGCCTTTCTCATTTTTTTTCTTTCCCAGCTCCTAACTGATTACAAAAGAAACACACACACACAAAAAAAGAGATTTGTCTCTTCCCTTGCTCTAAAGTGCTTTCTTCCAGATTGTAATAACATTTAGTTGAATTTATGTCCTAGCACTATGTATCATGTCCTAACATGTTGCTCAAAACCCTTCTGCCTAAGGATCATGGAGAACGGAAGGAAATCTTTAGCTACAGTACTGTAAATACCTGTGACTGAATGGCTTGTGTTTTGTGTGCTCTTTTGAAGGTAGCTCGTTTAAAACCCTCTGATCACGTGATAACATATAAAAGCTGGGAAGTAGTTCAGCTGACACCAGGAAGATGAAGTGATTGGCTTGTCAGTAGCAGGAAAGGCTCATTCAGTCACAAATAACTTATTTCCTAAGATATTTCTAAGACACTACTTGTAAAGGAATTTACTAGGATTGAGGCTGAGGAAAAATGTCAAAAGAAAAGTTATATTTAAAGTTCGATCTTACAAGTTCTCATCAAAACAAAACAAAAATCTAGCAAGAAGCTTTGTGGAAAACAAAAAAAAAATTAACAAGAAGCTTTGACTAGTAATTTCGGCTCTGTTTTTAGGTATTTCTTTGAATGGATTTGAACCTTTGAACAATATTTACTGGTTTTTTTAAACAGAGAAATATAAGAAAAAATCAAGAAAAGAAAGATGTAATACCACTCTGTATGCATTGGTAGGCTTAAAAATTATCTTCGAATAGCCTTTTGCACTATTAAATATTTTTATAATGGAAAGTTGTTGAATTGAAATTTCTTTCCCCAACTTCTCTTTCTGATGCATTAAAATTCAAGAATTTTTAGATTCAGTAAACTGTCAGTTCTTTATGTCCTCTGAGAAGAGCATTAACTCCTCTGGGTAGAAAAACTAAGTCAATACGGTGACTTAGGTCATATTTGATGGATTCTGCCTGTTCAAATTTGCAGGTATGGATCACTCTATCAGAATAAGTGTCTGTACCACAGTCTTAAAATCTACATTTGCTTTTGACTTTTATTTTCTGGTTTTGTGACTCAGATAAGTGTATAAGAATTTCTGTTGTTTCTTACTGTCATTGTTGACAACAGACCTGAAGAACTGTTAAACAAATGAATCATAATGGTTGGTTGTGTGATTTTTAACAAGAGACTCATAATTTTACAATATTTGCATCAGTAAACTTGATAGCAATGTAATATTGTCAGGTATACTTCATGCCTGGTAAGCAGAATTCCTTTTGTAGCATTTTACATCTGTGGAGACCAGCCTTTGTTTAGCAAAAATCAGATATAATGTCAGGAGGGTCTTAGCTTGAATTCAGTACCTATGTAGACATATTTGCCAAAATACAAGTAATATAGGCAGCTGCTTTTTGTCCAAGAGTAGAGGTATGTGGATCTACTCAGAGACTTTACTTTAGACAAAGAAGGTTGTTAGCATTAACTACTTACACTCCTTCTTGCAAATTTGTGGATAGAAAATCATGCTGAGTAAATAATTTTCTCACTCCCTGGTATCTGTTGGATGTTTTGACATATCTGTTAATGATGTTGAAAATACCTCTGGGAGTTAAAAGAAATAATTATTAGAAGTAACTAATGATAATTTGAAGAAAAGTTTCAGTGGCCCAAGAGCAGTAAACTGTATGATAATATGAGGTTTTTATTTACTGCATCTACCAAACTGTTAATCAATAAGCATGGAAGATTTTAATGTATGCTGTGTTTTATGCCTTTTACACCTGCCCTTGTGAATCTTCAAGAATTGTGAGAGGAATGCACATAAGTTGCATTAATAAATGGACTATTTGCAGTGCTTTTTAAATTATTTTTTTCTTATTTTTTACTGACGTACTCTAAAAATTCATTACTCTCTATTTGCTTCTGACCAAGTATGAAAGCAATAATAGTACTCGACAGGAGGCGTTAGTGTGAGGTCACAACAGTATTTATCACAAATACATCCGTGGCATCCATGTAATGTAGGTTTTTTTATGTGTATAATTTTGAAAGACAGAACCATATTGGAGAAGTGTCTCCAAACTTCTGAAGTTATGTGCAGATTAAGAGGAGAACTCCTAGTTGAGCTCTGTAATTGTAGTTGAATATCATTCCTTGTCAATAGGTCATTTAGAAAAGAAGCACTGGATTAAGCCTTAACAATGTGTAAATCCTGCTTACACATCTTTCTGTAGAAGTTGATGGATGGCCTAAAGCATCAACAGAGAGTGTTTGCTCCATCTCAGGCACATTATTCATTCAACACAACTTCATCTTTCATAATATCTAAAATTCTGATGATTAAATGTCTGTATCTCATAAAATTAACTGCTAAGTCAAATTTAACTGTTCCTAAATTTGTACATGAATGCAGAGGGCCAAATTAATATGCTTAGAAGATAAAATGTTTAGTTATTTTTTGTTCAGAATTTGATCTTAATCAGTAATAATTAATAGCCAATATTGGTATATTAAATGAGTAGTGCTAAATAATTTGCAATATTTCCTGTATCTACAATAGCTCCAATATATGATATCTGAATAAGGGTTCAAAACAATATCCACATCATTAAAATTTAGCTTTGAGATTATGTTTAATCCTCTGTGCTAATTTTGGTTTACATTTACACAGTCTTGCAACTGTAGCTGAGAAACCATTCAAAGGTAAGAAATTGCAAAGAAGAGCTGATTATGAACACAATAGGAATGAAACTGAAAAGAAAGTTTTTGGCTTGCTACAGGGTTGATATACTATACTGGGAGTAACTGCAATAAACTTAGCATGTCTCTGCAAGGTAGTGATTTTTTAGGCATTAAACTTCTGCTTGTGTAGATAATTTTGAACACTGCTACCGTCCCTTTTATGAAGTGTAAATTTTTTAATCTCTATGATGTTTTTCTGATTGCTACTAAAAGATATTAAAAACAAATAAGCTAAAATAACAGAGGATCTTTGGTTTGAGTAACTGGCATATGTTTGTGTATCTTGATGTCCTACCAGAGTAAAGGAAGAAATCAGGGAAAGAAGAATTTCCATTTTAAGAACTTTAATCATACTGGCTTATCATCAGTAAAACTTCTATGTTCTACATGTTCCTACCAATTACTTTTGAACCTGTTAGTCAATAACAGTCAAACGATTAAATCAAATGATAAATGCTTCCCAATATTTGCGTTCGTACAGGCTTTGTGAAAATCATCCTGCATGCGAGAGGAAAAAGACTCAAATTAATTTTCTTTCCTTAGTGGGAGTCAGTAAAGAAAGCAGACAAAATTTGACAGGTATTTTTTATCTGTGGCAGCAGCTGACCAGCCAGGCAGAATTGCACATAAATTCTGGATTAGTCACAGTATGTACTATTTGTTATCCAGTCTCTGTCCTATAGAAGATAAGAGAAGTTAAAGTACAGATAACACATAGAACAGTGGACTCATTATACTTTTCATAGAAACATTTTGGGTCTCCAAACTAGCTGTGAAAAATCAATTAATTATTCTAACCATCACTTTGGACCTTGACTAACGCAGCCCAGTTTTATTTCCTTATTTTTTCATTTTTCATTTAAAAGTTTCCAATTAATCATAAATATTTTATTGATATTGATCAGGTTTCTGTGCATTTGAAAGGGAGGGACAGCAGGGAATGAAATATAAAAACCATCATTGGTTTACTGTGTGAGAGTTTGTGGAATTGAAGGTGCTCTGCCAAAGTGGATTACGTGAGAATCACATCCACAGCATTTATTTTGCTGTAGACATGGTTAAAGGGGAAGATGTGAGTGTCTTGCTCCAAACACTTCTTATTGCTTGAAGAAAGAAAGAAAGGTTTGATTCCAATACAACACTCAATAGTGCTTGGTTCTCCATCTCCTGCTTTTGGGTGAATTTTATTTGAGGATTCAGAGGCAGAAAACAACTCTTACAACTCTTACAATGCCAAAAAGTTCTTTTTAATCTAAATCAATTAGGTTTTAGATGTGGGTAGAATAAAGAAATAAATTCAATGTACTAAGATTCTGTTGGTAACAGATAACAACAGAATATCAACGGTTCCTTTATTTTGTTGGTTACCATGGAAACAATCAAGTATGAGACGTTGAAAAAACTGCACACTGCAGCAGCAATCACTAACTTCAGAAAGGCTGTGCTTTGTGCCTGATATAACTGAAAAGTAATAGTGGACATTTTTTCTTGCATTTTGTTGCCTGTTCTTTTCAATGGGATAAGCAGGGACTTAAAAGGGGAATGCTTAAATGTGGATTGTTGGGTATTCAGGCTGTGGCTGTGGAAGTATTAATGCTTCTATCTCACTTTTTCTGCTGGTGTGTATATGTTTGCACGTGGTCACATTTACTTCTCAGCAGCTCCATGGAATGTAATGGTGTTATACTTTTTATGTGAGAAGAAATGAAAATGAGATCTCACCATGGTTCTCATGATTGATGAGGTTTGTAATGAAAGGGAGTCAATTACTAAACAGTGTTTCAGGCAAAAGATCACTGAGTTTCTCAGTCACTGCTGACTGCTAATCAATTTGTTGAGTGATGATTAAAATGTTTTTCTTTGACCTAAAATGACTTAGCTATTTGAGTTCTAGCTAAATAACTTATTCTGATAGGGAACCACATTCATCTTTTCTATATAAGCTCTTAGTTCCTTGTTTTAAGAAGAAAAATTGTGAGTCAGTCTTTTAGGGTTTTATAGTTCTCTCCATTTTCAAAACAAGAATTTTTTGTCTTCATAATACTTAAATAATTTTTTATTCATGAAGGTGGTAAAAGAGGCTGAAGTGTGTCAGAGATGAAGAAGCAGCTGATGTTTTGGAATATTTTTTTTTAAAATCTTCCTCCTTAACATTTTGACATACTCATTTTGTGTTTTATAAAGGATTGTGGGGACAATAGTACAAAAAAGTGTGTATGTATGTGCAGGTGACTTCATGTTCCATTCTAGAGAGGAAAATCATCTTTCTTCAATAAATTAAAAAAATAAACCACACTAAATTGTAATATTTTTTTAAATTTTTTTTTCTGTAATAAAGATTCCATGAAAGAGTGCTGGCATATTTCCATGGTTTTGTTTATGTTGCTTAGATATTACTAGACAATATATGATAGTATAGTAATTCCAATGCCACTCTTCAGACACATACAGGTGATACATGGGTAGGGTCCAGTTAAAAATCTGTAGAACAGAGACTTCATAACTCATAATCTCAGTCATTCTTCTGTAAGATTTATCTAATAGTCAGATAAAATCATACCAAAGTTTAACTTGTTTGGTCTGGAAAAAAATGCTGGTACATCAAAACGTCAAGGTAACTGATAACATTGAAGATAATAAACCTTTCCTTTATAGTAACATACGAAACCCCTGAACCTACCACTTTCCAAAGAAGATTTATGGTCTAAAAGCTTTGTGCAGAAGTCTCGTATGATTCAAACACACAACTTTGGTGAAAGCCCCATCTTAAAACCTGTAGCTTTAAATCTGTTACTAGTCTAAAATTCAGACATTTTATAAGTGTCTGTACTCTCTGTGAAGTGATTCAAAACCAAAAAAGCTATTCATATTTCTAAGCAGGTTTATTTAGGCAAAAGTTAAATTAGATTGAATTTTTATTTGAAGGGAATGTTAGCTTATATATGCTAATTAGGATATATGCTACTTAGAAAAATAATATATGCTAGCTTAGAGAACTGAAATGTCTTCAGAGAGCTCTAAAAATATTTTTATTATTTTTTTACTATCTGTATTTCACTGTTTAAATTGCAGTGAATACAACTGCACTAAATTTGTAGAATTCTTATTACAGACTGGATTTTCTCTTGATTTATCATATTTAAAAGAGGGAATGCTCAAATTCAAGACATATGTAAATAACTAAGGGTGTAACTTTCATGTATTAAGAGAAAAAGACATCTTTCATATGTAGGGCTGTTTCGGTTTTCTCTTTCTGGACCTAACTAAAATCTTTAAGCACCATAAACACTCCGTCAAATAAAATATAGAAAGTCAAATACAGAAAGAAATATCAAGTCTTCAAACTTTCTGTAAGTGCAGAACATCTAATCTACAAACTTTATTGAAAAGTGCAAAGAGGGGAAAAGCAGCATTAACTTACCCACCACCTACTATCAGAGACAAGCTGTTCTTTGGAACAGTTTGCTTAGCCCACAGGCACAAGTAGTGCCAGTGATTCCCTCTCCACAGTTACTCTAGGTAGCAGAGATTTTTGGGGGGAAACCACTCTAAGCAATGCTAAACAGAAAGTTGGAATTGCACAGCAAGCAGACTGTTTGCTTGTGAGGAAATGACAGTCTGGCTGTGCTCGTAGGAGTAACGTCTCACTTAAGCAAGATTTATTGCAGCTTCAAGCTGAAACAAGTTTCTTGATAAAAAAAAAAAGAAAAGAAAAGAAAAAAAAAGGGATTTGGTGGTCTTGATCAAAGCACTGTCCTAATGATTAATTGATCTGTGCTGTATGTTCAGTTTTGTATAGCCTTGAAGAAGACAGGCAGTAGTTCTCTATTTCAGATTTCTCATCAGTCAAAATGGTTGATACTTTCCTACTTTGTTAGTTTGTTATTATAACAAAAAATATTGCTCACGGGGCCTCTAGATACTGTGTGTCCATAACATCACAGAGGAACTTAAAATACTAATATCCAGTACCTCTTCATATTTGCAAACCAATACTTCTTCGTATTGTAATCTCTGCCATGTGCTTGGCCCACTGGTTTGTTTGACCTTTAAGCAACTCACCTATTTAACATGTAAATACCTGGGAGTAGCTTTACCTTCCATTTCTATGCGCATACATGGAGATGAACTTTGCAGCTTGATTTTAACTAAAAATCATTCATAAACATAATTATATGAAAGCTGTTGCCCTTTTAAAACTGGAAATTATTTTAAAAAATGGAAAACTGTATATAGACCTAATCAGCCACAGATAAAAACCTAATAAACATTATGAATGTATATTTCCATGTGAGATAAATAAAAATTCTTTGTACTCAATGCATGATGAGGCTTGTCTCTTTCTGTGTATTACCAAATATTTATAATTTTCCAGCTTTCCATGATACCATTTTTACAGAGAAGTGGTGTAGCTTGAAAAACCCAGGTGACCTCCCAGCAGAGAAGTATTTCTTTAATGAATAAGCCCTTTAATTATATTCTCGTTCTGCTATGTGCTCAAGATTGTAAAATTGCTGAAGAGAAGAGTAAGTAATTGAATAGCAATTTAAGTGTGAATTTATGAAATCAATTAGATTTACAAAAGTAATTTGAGACACAGTGCTGCTATATTGGGCAAACCAAGTATATAAAAATTTAAAATAGATGCTTGTAAGTGTAGCATAGATTCTAATGGGAATTTGTCTTGGTTGTAATAGTAAAAATGATTGATTCTACGTGTCTTGCAAAGCTTATTCTGTAAGTTATTCTTATCCTAATAGCACCTCAGAGGAAGGCCATTTCATTTCAGGTTGCCGGGGGATCTCAAGGCATAATAAAAGATTTCATAAACTAATGAGATTTATAACAGAGATTCAAATATTTCTGTGCTTTTCTTTTCTTCTAAAACAAACAATAACTTCTGTATTAACTAGATTGATAAAGCTAGTTACTACTCTATACTCTGGCCTTACGTTAAAATTTTCTCTCTAATGTACTATGCAATTTTTTATATGATATTTTATAAAACTAAAAGAATATTAATTTTTGCTATATGGTGAGTCTACGTACTGTAAGTAGAAAAATGGAAGGAGAGAATATGGTTACAAGGACTTAATGACCAATAGCTACTTTAGCTTATCTGACAAGAGCACCTCATAACATGGCATTATATGCATAATATCAGAGCGTGAGAGAAGTTATAGAACCATAGAATCATACAATTGCCTAGGTTGGAAAGGACCTTTAAGACCAACCATTAAACTAACATTGCCAAAAACACCACTAAACCATGTTCCTAAGCACCATGGTCTTTTAAGTATCTCCAGGGATGGTGACTCAACCACTTCCCTTGGTAGCCTGTTCCAGTGCTTGATAAACCTTTCTGTGGAGAATTTTTTCCTAATACCCAATCTAAAGCTCCCCTTGTGCAACTTGAGGCCATATCCTCTTGTCCTATTGTCTGTTACTTCAGAGAACAAACTGACCCTCATCACCCTATAGCATCCTTTGTTGTAGCTGTGGAAAGGGATAAAGTCTCCCGTCAGCCTCCTTTTCTCCAGGCTAAACAATCCCAGTTCCCTCAGCTGCTCCTCATATGATTTGTTCTCTACACTCCTCATCAGCTTCATTGCCCTTCTTTGGACACACTCCGGTACCTCAATGTCCTTCTTGTAGTGAGGGGCCCAAAACTGAACACAGTACTCAAGGTGAGGCCTCACAAGTACTCAGTACAATCACTTGCCTAGTCTTGCTGGCTGCACAGTTTCTGATACAAACCAGGATGCTCTTTGCTTTCTTGGCTACCTGGGAACACTGACCGGTCACCAGTAACCACAGGTCCTTTTACACAAGGCAGATTTCCATGCACTTTTCCCCAGGCCTGTAGTGCTGCATGGGGTTGTTGTGACCCAAGTGCAGGACTCAGCGCTCTGTCTTGTTGAATCTCATACTTTTGGCCTTGGTCATCGATCCAGCCTGTCCAGATCCCTCTGTAGACCTCATTGACCCTCTAGTTTGGTGACAAGCTCCTTCCTCTTCTGTTTCCCATAAAACATCTGTGATCCTCAGAACATCTTGACCATATTTCCTATTCCACAAGATTATGTTTCACTGCTTGCTATCTGGTGACACACAAGACTTTGAAACATAACTTTATTCTTTAGTCTTAGTTCCTCTCCACTGTCAAATGTTCAAAGGTCTCTTATGAGTGAAGGCTGAGGACTTGGGTCTTTTTAGTCTGGAGAGGTGAAGATGGAGGGGCGATCTGATCAATGCTTATAAATACTTAAAGGGTGGATGTCAAGAGGATAGGGCCACTCTTTTTTCAGTGCTGCCCAATGAGAGGAGAAGAGGTAAGTTCCATCTAAACATGCAGAGGAACTCCTTTACTTTGAGGGTGGCAGAGCACTGGAACAGGCTGCCTATAGACACGGTTGAGTCTCCGTCTCTGGAGCATTCAAAACACGCCTGGACAAGTTCCTGTGCAACCTGCTCTTGGTGGACCTGCTCTGGAAGATGGGTTGGACTAGATGATCTGCAGAAGTCCCTTCCAAATCCATCTCATTCCATGATTCCCAACATCTGATAATGACAGCTCCAGTCATTTTGTTACATTCCTTTTTCTCTCCCCTACTGTACTTCCACCAAGCTGTTTAGATATTCAAGGCACTCTCCCTCTTCTCTGATCAATTAATATTTTCATTTCTATGTTCTGTATATTAATTTTTCACTTCTCTCTTCTCTATTCAGGAAGTTTTCAGTGTGAATAGAAAAATATCAGGTTTGATGAACATTTATTATAAGAATTTGTTCCTGATTACTCCATTTTGTACAAGGTCAATGTGGGAGCTAGTATTTAACTAGTATTAACCTCAAAATGGGGTTGCAGAGCAAAGTCAAGATGATTTTTTTCTGGAGAGTACCTACGTATTCCCATGATGTACAGTGAAGTATCATAAACATCAAAACAGTAAATGAACATGTTCAAGATTAACTAGATAGAATGATCATTTATTTAACTAAAAGTGAGATGAAAAATATTTAGTTTCAAAGCACAAAAGGAGTAGGTGAAATAGAAATAAGACTATGCACGGTTAATTTTGTCCTCACAGGGTGGTCTCAGAATACTAGTGTACGTAAATCCATTTACTCTCTGCTTTTAAGGCAACAAAAGAGAAATGTACCACTATCTGTACTACCACTTTCTGTATCATCTTGTGTACTTTTTTTATGGCCTCTTTGGATATTAGGGAATCATTTATGGAAGTAAAGTAATAAAACCCCTGGTGTTAAAATATTGCAGCCCAATGAACGTGGAAATATCCTGAAATTCAGATCCCTGTTATGTAAGTTATGAAGTGTTGTAGAAGGCAATGAAAAAAGTAAACTTAAACTGGTTTTCTTTATTAAGGTTGTGTATATTTTGAATTTATAGCCACAAAGAAAAGTGAAATGTGGAGAATGGAAAACTGTTATAATTAAAGTGTACATAATGTCTAATTTATTGTTGGGGCAACCAATACAGAAAGCTGATTTTACATTTCTTCTTGAAGAGAAATTTATATTTTTCCAACATTGCTGGGTTAGGTAAGCAGTTGCTTTTTTACCTGCAGGTACAAGGGTCACAGATTGAAAAATTGTTTTCTTCTCGTGCAGTCTGACTCAACATGCGGCTAATATCTTATGAAATAATGCATTTTAGGCATGAGCTCCTAGTTTTAGCAGGAAGAGTGTGAATTCTTGGGCTAGTAGATTCTGGATTTGAACCATGATTCCTGTGAAGGCAGATCTAATGCTCTGTACACAAGATATATAACAGCAGACTTTAAATTAACATCACCCTGATGATATGTTTGAAGTCAGGAAGACATGATGTGGTAATATTGATGCAACAGGTAATAACAATTCTGTCACTCTTCAGGCTGATCTAGTCGATCAATTCCATAAATAAAGTCAAGAGATATTGCACAGCTCTCAGTGCAATGATAAACAATAAGACACTTCCTTTCTACTGAACTCATCATTCATGGCTAAAATTGCACTGAGAATAGTGCTGAGCCACAGCAGGTGTGGTAACAATCACAATTATCCTGGGTAAAATTTGGGAAATTACATTAATGTGCTGTGGTATAAAAATTCGCCATTTCATGAAATGGACCAGCAGAACGATTTTAAGAAGTGGACAATCATATTTCTCCCAGAAGTTACCATATTTCTTGGGGATATCTAAATAGTTATGGGTATAGTAGAGAAAGGCATTACAGTTCCAGTTAGGTTTCACTAAAACACGTCTTAGTCCAACTGTATTAGTCTTATCTAATTGGCAATGCTTTTCATCTACTGAAGGTAATGTTTAAACTTGATTCCTCAACCTGGTTAACAAAAGGTCTGAGGAAACTTAATCCAGCTGTCTTTTTTCAAAATAAAGTGTGCAGATTTCCTTTAAGTGTGAAAATCTAGGCTGTTTGCTCTTGAAAATTTTGGTACATTCTGTCTGGACCATATTCTCTGGAGTCCTAGAAACATTTAACATAGGTATGAGCACAACACCCAGCCACACTTGAAAAACTGCTTCATCATGTGAACTAAAAGTTCCCTTTGTGACAACAGAACTACATTCTCAGGAAAAAAATACCTAGATCTACTGTAGCAATAAAACTACTTGAGACCCTTTTAGCATGTGTGACCAATAACAAAAATGGTTGCAGAGCCTCAACCTAGCAGCTAGTACAGATAAATATCATGTTTATGATACATCACCTGGCAGGGACCAAACACATGGAAAGAATGTATGGAAATTTACTTCAGCATGGCACTTTTTGTGATCCCTGTCACTAGTATGATCACAATCAATGGTTTAATGTAAGTTTGACTATGTGAAGTAGAAATGAATCAAAAATGAGGAGACTGTTATGGTCATTATAAAACTGAGAAGTGATTCATGCTAATCGGCTGGAAATATAACATTCTTTTGTAATTCTCAGTAGTTAATTTTCTGTTTCCCTTTCTCTTCAGGAATTTCAGTCTTGCATAATTGTTCTTTTGAAGTTGACAACAAACAAGACCTCTTCCAATTAAAAAGTGTATTTTGGGAATCTTGAGCCATTTGATAGTGTGACAGGGTTTGCTATAAGTAAGCAAACTATAAGTTTGGGGTACTATAAGTACGTGCTTACTATAAGTAAGTAGGTAAAATGTGAATTTACTTGACAGGTGGTTTGGTTTTTTTTTCCTTTTTTAATCATTCTTTATTTTTAAAAAAAAGGTGTTAGTAACAGGTGATTGGCCTATTACCACTGTCTACTGTTTAGCCCCCTTGACTCCTCGTTTCTAGAATTTTTGCAGGTTTTCTAAAATTGTATGACAATAGTAAAGGAGAAAAATGTAACCTTTTAAAGCAAGCAAATCTATTCAATAATAATGGTGGGAGAATGGCTAAAAAAAAAAAAAAAGAGAGAAATTTTGTTTATTTTTTTAAATTTTTGTTGTGGGTATTTTTAGTGCCCTTACTGTCTCTTAAAGAAGTTCATGCATACTGGTATTACAGATGAAGTTAAAGTTTTAATATGCTAAGACTGAGCCCAGATACACCGGACATACTTCAATACTTTGTATACTCTGTATAATGTTTTGTCAGTTATTGTTGGGTTTTTTCCTACTATGTGCTTCATTTTGGCTTACAGTTGATGTGTCTAACTCATTTTTAAATAAACAGGTTTGATTACGTTGTTAGTACATTCTGCACTTGAGTCAACATGTTTCCATGGAAGAATAACTGTTCCTGTACATGCCCCCTATTAAACCCAGCTGGAATGTAACAAGGCTATCAGCACAAAGCAGTCAAGCAGGACATACTTTTGGAAGAATGGTTCTGCTGTAATTGTTGGATGAACTATTATTATACAACTGCAAACAGGTTCTCCCTGAAAAATGGCATAAATGTGCTGCTATGACTGCAGATATTGCTTCTTTCATCATATGGGACTGACATAATCAAGTTATTCAAAAAGCAAATTTAAAAAAAAAATCACTTTTTTTTTTTTTTACTTTTAGAGGATCCAACTAGGTCTGTTTCCAGACATCATTCTCAGTTTTCTGTAGCTGTATCAGTATTAGATGTCTGCATGCTTATGGTTCTCTTGCCTTTTTCTAAACTCACAAAAAATATTTTAATGTATTTTCTATTGGAGAAAGCTTTTTGAATATCATACATTTTATCCAAAAGTAAAGCTTTGTTCCTAATCATATAAAAACCAAAAATGACTTAAACATCTTTATAACAACTACAGTTATGGACAGCAGTAATTTAAATTTCCTATGACTTTGTCTACACTTTATTCAGCTTTTAAACGACAGTAGTTAAAAGCTACCGAAAATTACTGGGAATAGAAGGAAAAAAAAATAGGTGGGAATCAGACCAATTTCAAACATTCTCTTGGAAGGAGAGTGGGGTGGAAAAGGAAGAACAACATGGGTTGAATCCAGCAACAGCTGTTAAAAATTTAAATTTCAGTACCATAATGTCTGTATATAACAGCCAAACATAAACAAATTAAAAAACCCAAACATACCTCAGTATATCTTGGTATTCCAGTAGGTGTTTCTGTCTCCCTTCTCTGTTGTAACTGTGTTCCAAATCACTCCGTAAACAGACTATAAAAAATATTATGGACAAACAGTTAAACTAAGGTTGATTTCAAACATCTTATTCTTCATTTATTTAATGAGTAGTTTCTCAGTTTCTTGGCCAAAATTAAGACTGTGACTTCTTTGAGCCCCAAAGTGGGCCTTTCTTTTTCCTTCTGCTTTTACATTATATCATGCAACAGAAAACAAAACTATTACTGCATTTTCAAGGAGAAACTTTTGGGTTTTTTTGATGAATGGCTACCATTATAATTGTCACACAACACAGAAATGTGTTAGGATACTATCTTTCTCCCTGTCAGCAAAGTCTGTATATACTTTTTCTCAACTTACTCACATTTACCCAGTTGCTTAAGGTACAGACTTAAGTAATATGTGTGATATTGCAAAGTAGCAGATGTCAAAAAAAAAAAAAAATCACTAATTCTGCTTAATTATGAGATACATTAGATTTTGTAAGCATCCTAGATTTGCAAGAAAGTTGTCCACCTTCTGGCAGTCCAGGACAAGAGCTGATATTATGTAAAGGATGAATTTCAATTTTGCTTTCTGATGCTTGACGTTAGAAATTATATTTCAACTTTAGAATGACATTTCATTAATGACAGCTGTCACTTATGGTTTTTTATCCTTTCATATATTGGATGCAGTAATAGCTATAATACTTAATTGCCAGTTATCAATTTTCTGTTGTTTTTTCCATTTCATACTCATAGGAGAAAATTTATTAACAGTTACTTCAGAGGTATTGTAAAAGAACAATTGCTAAGTGCACAACAGTGAGACAAAGATTTAATTCCAAGTAAGTATTTATTTTCATTGCTATAGTTGCTAAGCTCTGAGTCAGGGGCCAGTGGTCCATCGTGTTCAGCACAGCATATCAAATTCACTCTTATACCTGTTTAAAAAAACAATAGTAGGTTCCTTTACTCTGTTCTTTTCTCTTTTGGGGGACTCTTCCAGTAACCACAATTATGCACTTTCTGGTATCACAGAGTATTCTGACTGCTGTAAAGATGACCTAGACAGAAAATAGGATCTCCACTGTAACAGAGGTAATGGCTGCTGTGTAAGGTTAGGAGAAATACTGCAAGTGTGCTGATGTTCTGTAGTGAATCTATGTTAGCTCAATACGCTAGTGTCTTTATTCATAGCACATGGTCTGAGAAGAATTAGCACTTTTGCCTGAACCCTTTAAGCTCAAAAAATAACATAAAAGTTCAAATTCTTACCAACTTCGTTAACAATTAAACTGTGAGTTGGAGGAGTCAAACATTGGCATATATTTCTTTCTTCAAATTCTGCTGTAGGGGTAGAAACCAAAACATGAGATCAAGTGTAGTAGAAACCTCTTCAAACATTGGAGCTAAATGCACTGAAGGTGAGATATTAATGCTGATTTCTTGACAGCTTTTGGTTAATGACTGATTTAAACTTAAGAAAAACATATCTCTGTACAGATTTGCACTTACTTTTACAAAGAATTACACAGTTCAAAATGAAATTACTGTATTCTGGTGTGTGTGTACTGTCATAGAGACCTTGTTGGCTTATTCCTGTCTAGGTGCTTCTTTTAAGTCTCTGTGTGGACACACACGCACGCACACACACAAGCAGCATCTTTACAGTCAGGCATCCCCTGAGTTCTGCACAACTTTTGGTTGTGCCATGGGGAGTTGTGGTAGAAATAGATGTAAATAGCAGTCAATTTTTTTAACGCATAGACACTCAGCACATCCTGGCTTACCTACAGATTCTTTTTCTGTTGGCTTCTCTGGAGGTAAGAAGGATAAAACTTTTGGTGTTAATCACTTCATGTAAACAGCCAGGTTTCTTTGAGAAAAGGATATTAGAAATGTTAGGGGATAACAGACCTCAGACTATCATGATGGCTCATTATCTCACAATTTAAGTTGATATGATTGAAGGCTGCATCCGTGAAGCAAAAGAAAGCAGCAAAAGACAGTGTTTCTGCAGCTTCTTAGTGTGCCTAGTATAGGCAGTACACTATGCATTGCACAAAACCTTGGCAAAACTTGTGATACTGTTTTAGTTATAAAAACCCCTTGTTCCAGCTGTAACTTCCATTAGAGCCATGTTGAGGAACCATTTCTGTTTCCCCCTTCAGCGATCACTTCTAATATTAAGTTACCATGTGTTTGTAGGACTAAAGCACTCTAGTGTGGATAAATAGTGTCACTGCATGCCAATATTAAACGTTTTCCCCATTTCTTCACTTATGGGTTTGACTTGGAAAGAGGAGGTCACCCTCAGAAAAAATATCTTTTTTTCTTCGGTAACCCCAAAAGTAAAAAATATATTCCAGCTATTAAGGAAATTCATATTTATCTGGCTCTGAATAAATATTCATTTGTGTCTGCTTTTCTGAGATTAATATTTAGGTGTTTTTCTGCGATTCTTCAAGATCTTGTGACATTTACAGCACCTATATAAAATAAATTTCTATTTCACTTCATATGTAAAGACAGTTATCTTCATCCAGTCAATATTCTTGCATCAGTTGATACAGAATGCAGAACTGGCAGACAAAAAACTATAACTTGTTTCAGACATATTAATGCATGTGTTTATAGTAGCTGAACTGATTTGCAACCAGTAAAATATACAGAAGAATTTAAAAAACTATGTGTCCTGTTAACATTCAGAATTCACACACTGAATTTTTTTTATACTAGCTTGCTGCAAGGCTTTTTACTTAGCCATAACTTTTTAAGACACTGCTGTCTCTAAAGTGCTCTTTGGTTCTGTCAGAGAATCAGACATAAGTATTTTCAAGTATCTGGGGTGAATCTTGTCAACTTTGAAAATCATAGTAACCTATTTCAAGTCATGGTTCTTAAATTATTCCAAGCCATTTTTACTGACAATACTGTCTATACGTATTTATCAGTGAGGGAGAAGGGAGGGAATTAAGCACTGGTAATACTAAATACTAGTAGAATTCTAATTTCTGTTTGTACTAACTGAACATTAGTGCTAAGGATCTAGGCTTTGAAGGAGAGTGAATGTTTTTTACACCTTAGCTCAGAAAGGATGTGGTTGCATAACCTTGGTCTTCTGGATGTGGGCTGGTAAAGGAACAATTAACTGAAAAAGAGAGTGTATTTAGTGAAATTATTTACTATGTTATACCATAATAGTAATATTTCTCCATTACTTTTAATTGAGTAGAAATATTAATTTTGTCTTTCCGCCTGCCTGTGAGTTCTCTGCCTGCATGAATGTGGTTTAGGCTTCAAATGTAACTTTGGATACAAATAATGAAACTCATTTAACTTAATTTAGTATAATGGTATTTTTTAGGATACATTTCATTTCATCCTAAAGTGGATGAATCTGAAAATTTCTGTTATCTAACAAGTCACACATGCAAAACAAACACAGTAGATGAGGTATGAGTGTGCAAGGTCTAGAAATGACTAGTTCTCTGTATTTAGAGGCTCAAACCAAATTTTATTCAGTTCAGTCATTACAAATGTCATTCTGACATATTGTTGACCATTTGGGAACTACGGGAGCTGAAAATTACAGTAATAGATGGTGGAGATGAGAATTACGAACCATCTTTTTTATATAATCACTGATGGCTTGTTTTTTTTTTTTTCAAATCTAAGAAAATTTAATACTATGGTAGTCAATAATAATTGTTCAACTTTGCAGCTGGTGGGCCGGATTTCTTCAACTTTTAATTTCAATCAAGTTTCATATTCTTTAAGTTATTTGTTCAGGGTAATGATTACTTTTTCTGTTTGGTCTTGCCAGAGTGTAACGGTACTACACTGTAGATTAACGGTACCATGCACCAAGATGACAAGAAACACACCTTTTTTAATTTGGTCACTTTGATAAATTTATAGGTTATATCGCTTTTGTTTCTTTTAAAAGTTGCTATCATGGTAAACCTTTAGAAACTAAAGATATAAAATAAGCCCAGCTGTCATTTACCCACCTGCTCTGAATTTATGATTTCTGACCAAGCACCAACTTTATCAGAAGGATGGTATGGTATTGTCTCAATGTATGAATATAACACTAGTGCTTAGGAGGAAATAGCAGACTGTGCACAGGATTGGTAGGAAAGCACAAGATAATAGTGATAGCTAGATAGTTCTGTAATCTTTCTGATGAAAGGACTCTTCTTTCTTTGTTAGTGTCTGGAATAAGGGAATCACCAAGCTGTGATAAATTGTGGCAGTGACCTTTAGCAATTTACACCAGCTGGAAATATGTCACTGTTTTGTTCCTTTTTAAATCCCATTCTCTTTTCCAAATAGTCTTTGCTGTTGCTTACATTTCAAATACAAAAACGTATGTGTTAGTATGAATAAACTGTTTGTATAAGTAGAGTAGAAATCTTGTAAAATAATTCTTAAATAAGTCTTTATTTCTGAAAGTCTTACCCTAGATAATGTAGTAAGTGTGTTCCGGTACAAATTTTAAAAAATACAATACATGTTTCAGTTATGTACTATTACACAGTGTCTTTCCCCATACATATTGGGAAACGTTACGAAATCACAGAATCACAGAAATGTAGGGGTTTGAAGGGACCTTTGGAAATCATCTAGTCCAACCCCTGCGTCAAAGTAGGTTCACTTAGAGCAGGATGGACAGGAATGCATCCAGATGGGTTTTGAATATCTCCAGAGAAGGAGACTCCACCATCTCTCTGGGCAGCTTGTTGTAATTCTTCCATTTCCCACCAGTAGTCAGATTTTGTAGCATAGCTCTAGATAAGATCATGGAGTCTCAGTTGTACTTTTTTCTGTTTTTAAATAAAAATAGCTCCAAAATTTGCAGTGTGCTTACACCAAGCTAAAAAAAAAAAAAAAAGGAGTATCAAGAAAAAGTAGTAGAGCTGATGTATGCAAAAAAGAAGCAAAACAGCACAAACCTCATGTTAAAATACTGAGAATTCTTAGGAAATATTAGGGAGAGAGAATAGTCAAAAATTTAGGTAGGTCAAAGTAGAAATGACCAGTCATATACTATTTTGCCAGAAGCAGTTGACTGGCATATAAAAAAATGATACTCTTAATTTTGCAAATTTATATACTTATTGGAAATTAATGGAGAATTATACTCTGAATTTAGACAAGAATCAGTACAATCCATTATTTATACTGTAATTTCTGTATCTCTCCTTTATACATATATCTGCTTTCCTACCCCTGTGTGTGTTTGTATGTATACACTTGGAAATTCTTGACAGTGTTTTTATACATCACTGAGACTGCGACACAGTAATTTATAATTTAAAAAACTGGATTGTTTGATGGTAAAATATTAATATATGTTTTAAAATGTAATTAACTAGTTTTAATAGTCATGTTAGTACAAATTAAAAAAAGTTGATTTTTTCTCAGGTCTCGGAACAATTTACTTTGAAAGAGACTGGAGTTATAAATCAAATTTGTTAATAAGACTTGCATTTAAATTAAAGTTTGGTAAGATAGGGTAGTGCCTGGGCGATAGGGTAGTAAGGTGGATTGTGAACTGGCTGAAGGATAGAAGCCAGAGAGTTGTGGTTAATGGGATTGAGTCTAGTTGGAGGCCTGTATCTAGTGGAGTCCCTCAGAGATCAGTACTGGGCCCAGTATTATTCAATATATTCATCAATGACTTTGTTGAGGGAGTAAAGTGCACTATCAGCCAGTTTGCTGATGACACCAAACTGGGAGAAGTGGCTGACACGCCAAAAGGCCGTGCTGCCATCCAGAGAGACCCGGACAGGCTGGAAAGTTGGGCGGGGAGAAATTTAACGAAATATAACAAGGGCAAGTGTAGTGTCCTACATCTGGGCAAGAACAACTGCAGGTACCAGTATAGGTTGGGAAATGACCTGTTGGAGAGCAGTGTAGGGGAAAGGGACCTGGGGGTCCTGGTGGACAGCAGGATGACCATGAGCCAGCACTGTGCCCTTGTGGCCAGGAAGGTCAATGGCATCCTGGGGTGTATTAGAAGGGCTGTGGTCAGTAGGTCGAGAGAAGTCTTCCTCTCCCTCTACTCTGCCCTGGTGAGACCCCATCTGGAATATTGTGTCCAGTTCTGGGCCCCTCAGTTCCATAAGGACAGGGAACTGCTTGAGAGAGGAGGGTGGGTTGGGTCTACTGGCTTAAGTTCAAACTCTTGCTATATATATTCTTATTTAAAAATTTTTATTTCCCTGCTCTAGCTGGAAAAACTGAAACTTCAATCATAGTTTGCTTGTTCATAATCTTCTTTAGCTCTCACCTGAACCTCACTACTGCTTTAACAAGTGACCCAACAGTTTTCTTGTAGGTTAACTGCATACACACAGCTGCTCATAACTTCAACTGCCACAGGCTCCAAGGTATTTAAAAATCTGGGTAGCATAGCAAGAATCACAAACAATACAGCCAGTAGGGTTATCTTTCCAGAGAAAAGACACTGACTGCAGAATGCATTAAGAACCATGTCTTTACAGTTTTTATCACCAGTGTCTGTACAATATCAATAATGTACAGTAGTACATTATAAATAAATATACATATACTGGGGCTGCACACTCAAACATTTTTTGCTGATAAGAGTGCATGATCAAAAGTGTTTTGAGGCCACTGGATTAGACCATCTCCAGAGGTGCCTTCCAACCTCAGCACTTCTGTGATTCTGATTCTGAAATTGATTGACATATCTGCTAGAAGTGTCAACAAAGGGTTTATGTAAGGAATTAGGAAAGGTTTATGTAAGGAATCACTAAACCATAAAAGTTGTGATACTGTAAGGGGATTTTATAAAACTACAGATTATCTTGAACCTTTTTTGTTGTGTGAAAAGGGAGATTTCAAGTGCATGATGTTGTTTACTTACTGAATTCCCTAAGACTCAGTAAAAGTAATTTCCCTGAGTCTTTCTGGGGCAATAAGTAGAACAAAGGAAAAATGCCTCCAGTAGTGGAGTGATACGTTTTCCTTTATTGCTATAAAAAAATGTGTTGTATTGAGGGAGAGAGAGATACCTTGTATTTTTAGAGAAAGCATCACATTTATATTTGTGTTCTTTTCCCTAACACAGCAGCTTAACAGTGATTTAGCAAAAGTATGAAGATCTTCTTTTCATTTTAAATCAGAGTAGTAGGAATAAAAGGAGAAGAATGTTAATATAAGTTTATTTAGGTAGCACTTAACTTAACTACAGTATGTTCACTGTTAATATGCATTACACAAAAGAATTGTACTTAACACTACAGGCAATATATCTTTAATGCACCACAAAAGTAGTTTGTTATTTTCCCTGTTTCACTGCCAGGAAATTATCTTGTGTATTCAGACAAAATGTGCAATGTGATTATTTGTATTCTGATCTCAGACTCACAGGAAGATGGAAAGTTCTCAGTCTTTCTGACTGCTACTTTTTATTTTCCTATATGATCCATATTAATTTTCACTGGCCCTGTTAGGAGTACATTTCTATAGCCGTAGCCTAACCTCTCAGGTTTTCAAGTTATATTTATCATGCAGTTAATACTCAATCTGATTTATGCAGATTAATGCAGCAATTTGAGCTGCTGTCAGATTTTCTCATTATTTTATGTATTGTTTAGGACATGAATCATTGAAGTGATGAAGGCTTTTCTGGGGTACGTGTGATTCCGAATACTACTGTCAGCAAGTTGACCATAAACTCTCCAATTTTAATTACGATGTTGTTCATGTTTCCTTTAAATTTGTTATTCTCAAGTGATAAATTTTACAACGTGGGGTAACAATAAGTAGCATTTAAACTTTGTATGTGAAATCATGTTTATGTATAGCTCTAGATGTTGTTGCAAATAGTATTATTACCTTGTTTCAAAAAAATGTAATAGCTCATTATAATATCTTCCTCTACAGTGGAATGTGATTTCTTTTTTCCTACGGTTATAAATGTTTAGATTCTAATCATATGGTTCTAAATGAAGTACTTTATGATGAATTATGAAAACTATATTGTTCTCATGAGAGATGAAAAAGAGATACTCCTTTAAAGATTTGCATCAAATACTTTTTGCTGTATAAAAACACACTTTGCAACTAGAATATGCGTACTGAGCAAGATGTAAGCAATATGAGTTTATCTATATTTGTTTATCTATAAACAAACAAACAAATTTATTCCCAAAAAAAATAGTGTGGAAGTGCTTAGAAATGAAGATAATTTTGCTGTGGAAAACTTTTCTGTCAATAAATAAAATCAGAAACACTTATATTTTATAACATTGCTAGGATGTTGTAGAATACTGCTTCATTAATTAATTTTTTTTGTTAGCATAAATTCTCATTTGGTCTTTACTTTCTAAAATATCTCATGTTCTGTCTTCTTAATGAGTAAATATTTAGGACATTTTATTCATGTAGTCATTTTAGAACTATATTTACATTGTTCCAAAAGTTTTGTGTTTTAGTTTTAACAACACAAAAAAAGTTAAGAATTAAAATGTCAAGAGTAATGTTGAGTCTGTCTCATCTATTTTCTGACCGTGATGTGTAGTTAAGGATGCAGTGAGACTTGTGCTTCACAGAAGTAACTGAACTGAATTAAGTCTCTCTAAGTGCAAAATAGGAAGTATGTTTAACCATCATCTATACTGAGTTTAATTGCAAACTGGCAGTTGGGATGTTAGGGAAGAGAGAAGAAAGAAGTACAACACAGGGAAAGTGTGTAGGAATATAAACTATAAAATATGATCTGCTAATATCTTGCTTTAGGGATACCAGATGAACAAGTGGATAAAGCCTTCTATATTATAACAGCTAAATGTAGCCTCATGTGCACAGGCCCTGGTCCCCATGGGGGACTTAAACCACCCCGATACCTGCTGGAAGGACCATACAGCAACGCATAAGCAATCCAGGAGATTTCTGGAGACCATCAGTGACAACTTCCTGACCCATGCATTGGAGGAGACAATGAGAAGATGTGAGCCTCTGCTGTACCTCATACTCACAAACAAGGAGGAACTCATTAAGGATATGAAGGACAAAGGCAGCCTGTACATGAAATGGTGGAGTTCGAGATCCTGAGAGGATGGGGGAGGGCACAAAACAAGATCACGATGCTGGATTTCAAGAGAGCAGACTTTGGCCTCTTCAAGGATCTTCTTTGTAGAGTCACATGGGATCAGGTCCTGAAGGAAAGAGAGGCCCAAGAAATCTGACTAATATTCAGTGATCTCTGCATCAAAGCTCAAGAGCAGGCCTTTTCATCAAGGAAGAAGAGAGGCAAATGTATTTGGAGACCTGCATGGATGAAGAAGGAGCTCCTGGCAAAACTCAGACATAAAAAGGAAGACAACATAGGGTAGAAGCAGGGATGGGTAATGGGAGGAATACAGAGACACTGTCCAGGCATGCAGAGATGTGGTCAGGAAAGCCAACACCCAAGTGGAATTTAATCAGGCAAGGTATGTCCAAGACAGCAAAAAAGGGCTTAGATAAGTACATAGGTGATGAAAAAACTAAGGAGAAATTGGGTTTACTTCTAAGGGGTGCAGGGGCCCCAGTGACACAGGACATGGAAAAAGCTGAGGTCTTGAATACCTTTTTCACCTCAGACTTTACTAGCAAGACCAGCTTTCAGGAATCCCAAGTCAAAGAGAAATCTTGGAGCAAGGAAGTGGTACCCTTGCTGGAAGTGGGTCAGGTCAGGGAAAACATAAGCAAACAGGACATACATAGATCCACAGGCCCTGACGTGGAGTGCACCGACAAATACTGAGGGAGCTGGTTAGTGTCATTGCAAGGCCACTTGATAATCTTTGAAATAGTATACTGCTTGAGAAAGGTGCCTGAGAACTGGAGGAATGCCAATGGCACTCATGGTACTCCTATCTTCAAGAAGGGCATGAAGGAGGACAGGCCAATCAGCTTCATCTCAGTCCCCAGGAAAGTGATTGAGACGTTAATCCTGGAAAACTTTTCCAGATACAAGGAGGACAAGAAGATCATCAGGGGTAGTTGGCAGTTAGTTGAAGTCTTAGTCCTTTTCTCACTTTCAACCATTTCTTTTCAGATGACTCTCACAGCTCCTACACATGCACAAGCTGCAATCATTAAACTGTTTTGTTTCTCTTATTTTTGTAGATTAGCAATTTTTCTTAATGGTTATTCAATTTGAAGATTACATAAGACATTTCAAGAAAAAAAGCCCATTAACCTTTCACAGAAAAGCAGAGAAAAATTTTCAATACCATGACTGTTTCTATTCCTAGTTGTATTTGCCTCTTGATCTCAATGCTGCTCCTTACTGTGATAAACTCATTTTCTCTCCTACACACTTTATCTCACTCTATACCCATGCCTTTATAATGTACTGTTAAAATAGTCTGTTCTTTTTAATTTCTATCAAGCCTACACCTCTCTGAAATGATAGCAGATTGCAGAAGCTAGTGATGAGAATTTTATTCATTCAATTCAATGGGGTTTATTAAAATCTCTTTAGGCTGTCACCTTCAAGAACTGCTAAAACCAGGTCATTCTCACGCATTTGTTCTCAAATACCAGAAAATTCTGTCTACATATTCTAGAATATAGGTTAAAATAGGCATATAGAAATCCTGATATATAAAAGGCTCACCTAAAATATGTATAAAACAATCTCATACGGGAACTTATATGTTTGTTTCAAGCAATACTTGTACAGTCTGCTGCCAAATAGCAAAGAGTAATTGTTAGAATAACTGTTTTAACTATCTGAGTTGATGTCACTCAAGTGAAAAAATGGGAAAGAAAAGGTTTCTTTTTTCTGGAAAAAGAGGTAAGAAAAGAGGATCTGGGGACTTGATGATCTTAAAGGTCTTTTCCAACCTAATGTTTCTACAATAATGTAAATGGAAGAAATAGAAAGTGTCTCAAAGATAGTTCATTTTCAGGAACTCTTCTTCATTCACTTGATCTACCTTCAGCAAGATGAAATAGTTGATAAATATAGAAATAGGTAAAATTAGGCCCTTATTTTGATGGCTGACACCAACAAATCAAGAGAGATTTGAAAACAACAGAATGGCAGGCTAGCATCACAACTAAAGAGATAGTTAAAATAGCATTTAATAATTGAGCTGTTTCAATACTCCTAGATGAGAAACATATGGAAATTGTTTGGTTCAACCACATTAGCCCAGATGAAGGCTAAAGCAGTGAAATTAATGTATTTTGTGGCATGATCACCACAAAATTAATTAAAAAAAAAAAAAACCAAAGCAAAACAAAACAAAAAAAACCAAGAAAAGTAATTGAACTGCAAGTGGTATCAGTAATTACTGACCTGTGAGTACAGCAACACAGAAACAACTTACAGAGAGTGCATTCAGACTGATAAAGTGCATAAAGGTGAAGCCTTGGAGCCTCTAAATGAGATAAAAAACCTCCTATTAGGCAGGATCATGACTCATGCTTTTCAGATTTTGGTATTGATTATGGGTTTTTTGCTAGATATAATAGCTCCATAAGATAAACAAGAAGGAAAAGTCACACGGAAGATACAAATTATTTTGGCTCGCACTATATGAGGACGAAAAGTCCTCCAAATTATTTGGTAATAATTTGCCTAATCTATAAATCTTTTTCCATACTTTATGGGTGTTAAACTGTGTAATTTAGAAAGCATCATAATACAACCATGCTTGTTACTATAGTTTTGTAGGTTTAGAAAAGCTTTTTAAGAATCCTTTGGACTGTCTAGAGTGAAAGGATGTGCTACTTCTGAAAAAGGGCTGGAGAATGTGCCTTGATTGTCCATCTTAAAGTTATTGGGCTGTAAAGAAGGAGGAAGAACAAAAAAACCCCAAAACCAAAAACCAACACAACAATGTAGAAAGAAAGAAAACAATATTAAAAATGTTGTAGAAGTAACAGAAAGATTAATGATTACTTTCTGACCAGCTGAATTTGCCATAAAGAATAGTTAAGATTTTGGAGCTAAATAAATTCTTCATACTTACCTTTTAAAGTTTTTAAAAGAGACCTATCCTTACCATACATGCCTTCAGAAAGTTCTGTTGGTTTAGGGGTTTTTTTTATGGCAAAGATATCTAGAAGCACAGTATTTGAGGGATTAGTTTAAATTATATTTGCTACACTGCCATATTTATATTTGAATGAGTCTGTGTGACTAATCTATCTGATTCATCACTGGGAGCAAACACAGTTTTTTTGTAGCTTTTAAATGAAAAAGTCTATGAAGAGAGTAAAATTTTTTTATTTTTTTTTTTCTATATTTCTTTTTAGTAAGATCATAGAGTGCACTGATATACCATTAAATGTGTGATAATTGTCCAAAACCCAAATGTATTTTTTCAATCCAATAGATTTATGTGTTATCTATGCTGATAAACAGACACGATAACCGCCCCACATCTCATAATATTCTCTAATGCATAGCTCATGTAGTTGAGAAAGCTGATGGATTCTGAGAAATGAAATGTGCAATATCATGCTAGCATTTATCTGAAAGGATCAAAAGTTCTCAGACTAATTTAAGAGAGTAAATTGTTAGACTTTTTTCCCGCTTCCCTTCTGCAGGGTTCCAGATAACTTTTGAATGTGCATAACAACTTCAGCAGGAATTTCTCTGCACGTACTTGATTATTATAAAGGGGAAATGATTTACAAGTTGATATCCAAGCTTAAGAAATTGAGTCATCTTAGGCATTACTAACAGCATTTGATTTGAGTAAATAATTCTGTCAGCAGAATATTTGGCCATCCACAAAGCTCTTAGGAGCCATATTGTTCCTGCAAAATAAGAAAAAAAAAATTATGTCTATATCTTGAAGAAAACAAATCGTTTATATTTTAGACTCGGGTATTATATTTATGGGTGAAAAAAAAAATTAATTGGCACTGTTTCTGTTCTTAAATGCTCCTCCTGAAAATAAGTAATAGCATCTTTTACATCTCAAGAAGTAACACCCATCATATTTAGTTTAATATTGTCTGAATATCCCTTCCAAATTTAATAGCAAAATCCTTACAGAATTCTATTTTTATCTTACAATGACTTGAAGGCGACTGCAACTTTACACCCCTTAAATTTTAAGACAAATGCTAACCAAAACAATGGCTCAGTGCATTTATTTCTGTTCAACAGTTGCCATAAAGCAGATTGGTTTAATGTATGCTCACTGGGGTATACAGTTTATCAAGTTGCTTCACAATTTCAAACTCAAACAATATTCATGTGTGTGTAATAATAGTGCATTGTTGTGTATGTACAGTTTTAGAGTTTGTTTTTATGGTTGGTTGGGTGAGGGTTTAAAATAAGCTTGCTAGCATGGTCTAAACGGTTGGTATATTGAAAAAGCAAGTCCATCCCCCTTCCAAAAGACTTTCACATAAGAAGGGCCACTTTTGTTTATTTGGAATTAAACATTATCTTCCATTTGTTGAACACTGTGTCCTTCACTAGAGTATGAATTCTCTTGACAGAGTTAAAGACAAGAAGATTAATAGGGAGAAGAAACTTTAGAGATACATTAGAAATAAGATTAATCAAATATTTTCATTAAATTATATTTTAGATAAATGTCATAAAAATTTCTAAGAGACGTTTCAGGTCATGGATGGCACTGGTATGCAACAGATGATAGAGCACTGAATTAAGGCTCAGAAGCCTTTAATTCTAGATCTGCCTCTGAGGCTTTGTGATGTCAAGAAAGTCCCACGAGAGTTGCTTTTCCATGCTTCATATTGACACTTTTTAAAAAAGAGAAAATACGTCTCCTATGTCAGATCTTTTCTGATACACTGATTTTTTTTACAATTTACCATTTCAACCTGCTGCAAACAATGGGACAAAGACAATTCAGAAATAAAACATGATATTTCTTTCAGAATTTTAATTCTGTGAAAGAGGCATTATCTGCCTAAAATAAACTCTATTTCATGTGTGATACCTGGTTCTCATCCTCCACACCTCTGGCCTGGCATGTCGTGTTCTAAGTCATATGTGTGGCAATAGAAGATTTTTACTGTTTGGAAGATTGAGAGGGTTTCTATGAGAGTCAGGTGCTTAAAGATAATTAATCAAATGCCTACACCTTCTTTAAAAGAGGTGTAGATCCAAAGTCTTGACCACTTGCAGTGATTAAGTCCCATGACTCAAAGGGTTTAACCAGTGTTGAGCCAAACTCCGGCCATTTATTTTAGTGAGATTATATGACTGTAACAGATGGCAGAATTTGCCTTGTGTTTCACTGGCCTTTTTCCAAATTGGATAATTACATTCTACATAACTAGAGTTATCTACAGTTTCAGTTTCAGTATTTTTCTCTCCCTACATTGCTAAGCAGCCTTCATATCTGAGGAACCTTTTCTATAGTTAAACCACTATTTTTTATTTGTAGCAATGCATCATACTCATGCCCATGTTATTGCTAAGAATCTGTCTACACAGAACTAAACAGAGTGCAGGTCTTGAAGATCTTAGAGTCTAATTACTTTGCTACACTTCTAATATAATTTAAATCTGTTTGGGACCTCCATTTATATAATGTCAAATGCATTACTCCTGCAACAGCCACCACTTCCAGTACTGCAACCTGACTTAATTAAGGATGGTGTACTTTGTAGAAGAACTTAAATAAATCATCTTGCCATCAAGTAACATTTATATCATCTGGAAAACAAACAAACAAACAAACAAAGCTAGGAAAAAAAAGGTGGGGGAGGGGAGATATAAAACAAAACCAACCATCAGCAATGTAGTATTACATTCCAAAATACATTCCCATTGGCTTGCTTCACTCCTTTCATAAATGTGGTTAGGAACAACAGATGCTAGATAAGAAAATTGTCCTGTAAGGTCTATCTAGCCTAAAATATGATAGGAAAGAAATATCCAGGTTAAATCACATAAAAGAAATGAGACTACATGAAATTAATATCTCTGTGCAGAAAAATTTACACATTTAAACAAAGGCTAACAAATTAATTGCAAAAGTAGATATAATGATTACAAGTCTTACCAGGACTAATTCAAGACTTTGTGAGAGCCTTGATCTCATAGCTATTAGTTATCTTAGAAACATCCTTTTCAGAGTCCACAACAACTATTTAGTCTTCACTATTTGACTGTAAAAACCTTAGTTTTAAATTAAATTAATCAACAATAACATTCTCTCTTCTCATCTTTCTGTGTTCCAATGAAAGTATACTGATTTTCAGCTTCGAACGCTTATATTTCCAATAAATATTCCAAGTGATCATTGGACTACTTATCAGCTGTTACAGTTTCTGTATCAGTTTACAGTTTCTGTGTATTTATATATATTTTGATTTCTTACCCTCTTAACATCATCCATCATTACAAATCGTAAAGTATGTATCTGACCAGAAGTCCCCAGGTTTAACTTTTACATTTAGTTTACGTAGAGTGACTACATTCCTTTCCTTGCAGCTGAAAATACACTATAGTAAGGAATTATATGTAGCATACCTGTTGAACCCATTTATCTGAAACTACTCAGAAATTCACAGCATAACTTCAGGGATTTCAGTGGTCATGATTAGGAAAGATAGTTACATATCTTTAGCTTTCTTAATTACTCCACTTTTAAAGAGCTTTATTCTCTTGACTCCTTTACTGTGACTAAACCATCTGTCTGGGACATGTTTTATTATTTCTTAGGGACTACACTAACATGTCTCATTTTTGTGGCTTTTGTTTGCAATAAACTTTTTTGTAATGATAGTTAAATCCTCCAGATAAGATGATGATGTTATTCTGGTGTGAATGGAATTTATAAGAAATTATGCAGGCATACTGTGAATGAAATTAGCTACTTAGTATATTTTGTACATAGTGAAACTCCCTTTGTGCAGCAAGTGTAGGAGGAATTCTCTCGTATACTAAAAACTTATCCAGAGAAGGCAATGATTGACTTCTCCCTCTGTCAGCATGCTAGCTGTTGTCACAGTGTCACAAGTTATTGCCGTAACATTCATTCAGACTTGGAGAGGCAGATGAATCATGCTGCTAATTGTTGGGAGGTAATATGAGAAATGAAGAGCATGTGATATTTTAAACTGAAAACTTGTCCATTACATATAGACAAGAAATGGGAGGGCATCAAAGTGGTTAAACTGAGTTTGTTTTGTGCTGCCTCCAGTTTGAGTCCAGCCAATACCATACCGTGTCACCTGCTGACATCCCAAACACTGTTGTGAATTGCTCTTAGAACAACTTTCCTCTGTTTTGAAGTCTAGTTTGCCCATGTTTATTTAATTTGTTTTCATTTTAAATAAATAATTTTCACTTTTCTGAGAAAGCTACAAAATAGCACAAATGTTTCCTTTCTCTCTCACAATCAGAAACTGCCTGTTTATTGCTCTTGATTCCTGAGAACAAGAACTATTATTTATTATCCGTGAACATCATCAGTTTTCTTCAGCCTCTTGTAGAAAATTGCTTGCTTCACAGTTACTAGTTTGCCTATCACTCTTATTTCTGTCAAGCTCTGACGATGAACTTTATTATCAGGATTTAATTCCCTTGTGAAAACAATGATTTATAGATTAGTTCTAGGATATACACAAGCAACATGACAAAAAGAGTTATTAATGCTTGTGTGCAGAAATGACCTGCATAATTATTACATACTCAGCATTTTTTCTTTTGCACTTGGTTTCTAGGGACCTGTTCATGTTTGGGCAAAGCATAAAAGTGAGGCTGCTCTTTTCTTGGAAATGAAGCTGGATGAAACTACTGTATTTAGCTGAAAACTTAAGAATACTGTGTGCTTTCTACTTGTAGGCAGAAAAATTTAAAAAGTCAACAACATGGAAATGGTATTCTCTCTTCATGTCCCAGATTGGCCCAAGAGGTAGTGCTTCTTATACGGAAACACTTATATTAAAGCAGAACTGCCAGTTTCTCTTCCCATCGATTTTTGAGTGCTCTGTTAAATGCAGTTCTGCTGTATTTATATTTGGCTATATATAGTTTGTAATCAAGTACCTTTTCACAAGGGTCCAAGGTACTTCATTCTCTGCAGAGTTTACCACAGAAGGATGTTTCTGAAATGACTTATCCATCTCCAGCTTGGCCCCTCTAATACTCTAATACTCCCCTTCTAAGGGCTTGTGATATACATGGAGAAGAAGGCCTGGCCCTCGTTGATCCTAGCCCCGGAGTTGTTCTTGTCAGACACTGTCGCTTTGTCATGTGAGCTCCTTGGAGTGGGGGGGTCTCTTGGTTCCCCACAAGGTTCCCCCAAGCTCAGGAACTTCCCTGTGCACTGTGCTAGAATGCTGTACTGTAGATCCTGCCAATATACTTGCCTTAGCCACTCATAGTCCTGTGGAGGAATTTGATGAGCTATAGATAATTGGACCATGTATTTACATGTGGAGCCTATAGATGCTGTTCCTAACTGTTTCCGGAGAAAATAAAAGTATTTGGCATAGATAATGCAGAACTGGTGTCAAAAATAAATTGCATGACAATGAAAAGAATAAATGCAAGGAAGCTGATGTGGAAAATGATAAAAGTCTGACTCTTGAATGTGTATCCCTTTGTGATAACACAGTTAATAAATGGTTCACTGCTCAGTACAAAGGCACAACCTCAAAGACATCTTCAGCTGCATGAGGAGAGCTGATTCTTAGATAAATTAATATAATAAAATGATAAACAATACTAAATTTATGCTTCTGTATGGTAATAAGAACATTCAATTTCCCAGGAAGTTAATTAGAGCAAAAATGTCCTGGAATACCTTGATAAGGAAATGTAATAGGTTTCGAAAAATGTCTCCAGGAAACTTGATTTAGCTTCATGCAAGAATAAGCATTGGTCCAGACAAGTCTGTTTTGCCTGCAGGTTATAGCTGACCCTAGGACTGAGCAAGCTCTCCTGCATTGTCACAGAAACACACCCAGTCACTACAGTAAGTTTATGGTAGGATATTTTCACTGCATAAACATGGCTTGGCCTCATCAAATAACATTTTATTCTAATTTACTCCAAAATTTGGCATCCTTCGTGTTATTATACTCAGAATTATTTTCAGTCTATTGAATACAATGCAGTGGTCAACTGCTATATTCTTAAATATGTTTTGACTTTTTTTCTTTCTGAGGATGATCTCTATGAAGTTCAAGTGTTCACTTTATAATGCCAGATCATCTTAATAAATATGATGGCACATTTTTCACAGAGGTGGATACTAAGAACAGCAAGCAATGAAATGTCAGGGAAATAGCATGGTGTGATGGTACAAAATTAACATTTGCTCTTTTCTTTTAAGCAGCATATTTATACATTTCATAGCTCTAGCAAAGTCTGAACACTGTAGACCTCCTGAAGATTAAGTCTTCTGAATGAAACCTCCTTTGTTATGGAGACAAATGGCAATGAGTTAAATCAAAAAGATTTAACATTTACTCCATTTCTAAACATACTTTTAGTTATTTCCTCCTACTTTATGAAACGGTAGAGCAGCTGGCTATGTGAGACTTTTAATATCAGTGCTGCCAGCCACATTGCAGAAGCTGGGTACCACAAGTAAACAGGTAAGCTCTTAAACGCAACATTCTTGGTTTTGTGGTATTACCTTCTTAGGATAGTTGAAGGCTTATGGATTTAATAAACTGATAAAGTGTTAATTTATGTACTATAATTGGCAGGCATTTTTGTGGGGTCTGAGTGTACTTCTGACAGTCTGCAGGTGCTGGAAAAGCTCCAAACCACATAGGAGACCTCTATATCAATGTCAGCAGATGGCATTATGCTTGAAAATGCAGGGTTGCAATAAAAATTTGGGCTATTACTGGAGTTGCTCAGTTCCATGAGCCTGCAATGACCAGCTGTTTCCTGTATCCATGGTTACCCTGAGTGGAAAAATATCATTTTTGAAAAAAATTATCTGAATATTACTGTTTATTTATTTTACAGTGTGATGTGAAACTGTGGAACAATATTACAGAAGGTGTGCAATAGTACAGTAGTGTTTTTACCTAAGTAAATACACATAGGTGAAATATCTTAGGTACCTCAACACGAAGAAAGAGAGTCCTATTTCTTTATAGTTCTTTTCTTCTCCTGATTAACAGTCATAAAGAAATTAGTCACTGTACAGTCTAAAAATGGTCTTACTTAAATAATCATAGAAGAGAAATTTGTCAATTCAACAAAAGCAATAAATTTAAACATTATGCATTGTAATATATTCACTTTTTAATGTAAGTACTGAAAAAACAAATATTGCAGACTGCTTTTTCAAAGTCTTGAGGAATTTTTTTTCTCAAATACTGATTCTTTAGCAGAAAAGATGCATTATTTTGTGTGATGTTATTAAGTTGGAATAGAAAAGTGTGAATCAGAGAATAAATATTCCTGCTGATGTTAAGTTACATCAGATAGAGTTATGAAGTCCCAATAGACAATAATTAAATTTATGAGATTGTCACACAACATTATGTAGCCATTAAGATACATTGAGGTTTTTATAGATGTGACTGCCTTAGTCTTTGTACATAGTTTCAAAATATACCAGTTTAGAAGAATCTTAAACTTAATCATTTTTTGTCATTTTATTTCCATAAGATTTGTAGGGTATTAGTTATGTTGCATTATACTCATAAATAGAACACTGCATTGAACACTAGTCTGCTACTTCCTACATAGTCAATTATTTTGAATTTTTAAATATATTCCTACACTGCCAACCAGTGCAAGATATTTTCCACATTTTTTTTTTCTGAAAATGTCCTGTTGTTGCCATGCATTCAACTAAAAGCTACTAAGCATCTTAAATTGAATTAATAGTGAGATGGTTATATGTCAAGGAGGAATTAGGATGCTTAAAAACATATAGAATCATAGAATTGTCTAGTTTGGAAGGGACCTTTAAGAAGTCCATCACCTTAACTCTGATAAAAAACTACTAAACCATATCTCTAAGCACTATGTCTACCTGATAATTTGAAATATTAAAAGAAATTTGATGTTGAATTTGCTTCTCTCTGAGAATTAAGGGCAGCCACGTACATTTCAGAAGGATAATCTTCAAGCTTTCTGAAGACCAATTTATGACAACATATTTCTTTTTTTTATCGTTGAATGATAGATTTCACCTATTATCTAATAACGTAAAACTGATTTACAGTATATAAGAAGCACAGTTATGATTTAGATTCGGAGTATGAATGGTTAACAGGTTGTCCAGGGAAACTGTGGATACCCCACTCCTGGAGCTGTTCAAGACCAGGCTGGATGGGGCTTTGAGCAACCTGATCTGGTGGGAGGTGTCCCTGCCCATGGCAGGGGGGTTGGAACTCGATGATCTTTAAGGTCACTTCCAGCCCAAAGCATTCTATGATTCTCTGAGCCTGTTCTCCCTTCTGCGTCCTCTCTTTGTCTCTTCATTTTCATTTCTTGTCTTTTTAGACTATGAAATACTCCTTATTATACACTTCTGTAACATTTAGAACAGTTGGGATTTAAGTTCAGCTGTAATTTTAGCACTTCAGGGTATAATTATGGTATAAGGTTGCTGCTGATTCTTCTGTACCAGTGGTAAGTGGATGGTAATGCCTTATTCTCTCTTTCAGTCTCATTTTCTTGATGCTTTTTTTGTCGGTGGTGGTGGTGTGTTTAAGACAGACAAGAATGTATCAGATGTTTTTTGATATTATAGGAATAGTTTAATGAATTTTCTACTTATTAGAAGTCAGATAATGTAAAAGGAAAATTGCTGTCTTCTCAAATGCAGGTTACAACAAAACTCCATTCAGATATCAGTATTTGAATAACTATGCTAGTGCATAACACAAATGCCTAAAAACAAGTTCCATTAAGTAAAGGTTGCTGTTGATTTTTGTGAGCTCCAGCTCAATCATCTGAAAACGAAATGCCAACAAAAATATCCACGTATTTTACTCTGAACTTGTTTTGACATGCTGGAAATGAAAATGTTGGTAGTCAGCTGGTGATAACGATGTGCACTGATACTGTACTCTGCGAGGAAACCTTCCTTGACATTACTTTGGAAAAGTAGCATTAAGCACAAAGAAAGGTGCTGATTTTTGAACTTTGGTGTTTAATGTAAAATATAACTTTGAAATTTAAAGGTAAAGTACAAAAACCAGTTGGAAATACCCCATTAAAAAAACCAAAACCGAACACCAAACCAAACCAAAACCAAAACCAAAACTAACAACATAAAACAAAACAACCCCTAATAAGATGTTAAGGAGTATTAATATAGTTCTAATCCTTGATGGTTACTGTATTACAACACAATAATTCAATTCTTATATATATATAGCTCTTTGCGAAATCAGAGATGATACTTCTAGAAATATGTCATACTTAATTTATGTTAATATCCTAATTTCATCATCTTGACAAAACCAAGAAACCAAAAATAAATTGAGAGGCTCATTTCGGTTTGAGTTGTTTTTAACTGTAACTAGTTGTAACGTAGCTGTAACAAAGAATCCCAGTCTTGCACTAAAGCATGAATTCTAATCATCGTTAAATTGCTAATACATTTACAAAAGAAATTCAAGAATATTACTATATTGTCATATCAAATTTACAACGAATCTAGGAAGGACAGGAGGACTAGATAATAACTGAGAATTGCATGGTAGCTCAGTTTCTCTGTATGGATAGATTTTCTGTGTGTTCTTTCTTTGCTATAACAGCTCTCTTGATTAAAAAATAAAGAAAGAAATGTGTTCAAAGTTTATATTTACTTTTCACTGGCTTAATGCAGAAGTCTTCTTTGTAATACTAACTGAGCTATGGATTACATATGTCAATAATTCTCAGTGCATTTTGGTCTTACTAACTTTCCCAAGTACTTTTATTCACACAGTAGGACAATAACACTAGCTGATCATTTTTCTAGTAAATCATAAATATGTTACTTGTTTCCTTCGAGAATGTGCTTTGTGGTTCTGCTGTTCATATGACATATCTCATCAAGGTCAGGGAGTAGCCTGTGTATCTCTCCAGGCATTTTATCTCATTTTAGAAAGGATGCTGATAATAAATCATCCAGAAACACTTTTATTCCCATGTTCTCACTGCGGCACTGTTCTGCCAACTAGCTTATTTTTTAATAGCCAACCATTTATATATTTTTACATGTATACTAAAATATTTTTCTTCCTTGAGTTCAGGGTCAGAGTCCACGAAATGCACCTGTGAGCACTGCCCAGTGTGCTGCTTCCTGTGAGATAACTCTGAACTTCAGTATAAATTACTATGTGCTTTTGATACGCTTACTCTCTCAGTAGGTTGTTACCTCTGTATCTTCATTTTGAGTCTGACTCTTGAAATCCGGCTATTACAACCTCTTGAATTGTGTAAAATTTTAAGGTGGATTATACAAAAATTCTTCAACTTGTTGTGTTTCAAATTCGCTTATGTGTGATAAATGGTTGTGATCAAGTTTATTATTCTTTTCTCAAATTCCTAAAATGGTAGCAGTTGTGACTTGGATCCAGAATTCAGAAATAGTATTTATGTGTTCACGGATAGAAATTTAGAAGAGAAAATCAAGTCATGATTATATAAAGCTTATATTTTATGGAAGTCACTCAGTACGTGTGACAAACTTTTGAAGCCTATTTGGAGCGGGGCAGGATAAGAAGAGAAATGTTGGTACATTGGTCTGTATGTATAATAATTTCATGTAATAACTTGATCTTAAATACTTTTATACAAAAGAAAAATTTAAAGGAAACTTGAAATATTAGATAGAAACTGTCAAAATAACTAGTTTGATTGATAGTTGAAAATCAAATTATGCCAAATTTCTCTTGGAAAATATAAAATGCCTTAGCGGAGAAAACCTTTACTTTAAATTAATGATTTTTTCAGTTATTTCTGACTACCTAATTCTTCCCATTCTGCAAAGTAATGTCCCCTTGTGTAACATTTTAAACCGAGGGAAAAGTGCACGAGCTTCAAACGTATAACGCTGCATTTCAATAAGCATAATAACCTGTACTACCTTTGATAGTACTATGTATTGGAATGTTTGAAATGTTTTCCTGTTTCATCTAACTTCTGTACTCATTCTGAATCTCAGAATGTCTCAGGTAAGACTCTAAGAAAGAAATTGTTATGCAAATGTCACTTGACTTACCCTAACAGACAAAAGTTTTTAAGTTTAGTGTAAATTTTATATGTCGTCCTTAGTGTTCTAGAGCTCATGTCAGATTTTAGTAAAAGTTCTAGTGAAAAATGATTACATGCTTCTGTCTGTTGGTGCTTCTAAGATGAAAAATCATAGATACAGTAAGACTTTTTGTGCAAAAGCCAGATATCAAAGAACTGGAGTAGAATAATAAGAAAACAAAAATCCTGAAAGAAAAATCAAATTAATTTCTCTTTGCACGTTGGACTGTTACAAGTCTGTGGATGTTGATTGTTTATGGTGAAGAAAAAGTATTGAATAGTTTGTCTTTCAAAGCTTTTGTCTTTAATACTAGTATAAAATAGAGCAGTTTTTAACTGAGTGTGTTTGTTATTCAAAATGTATGGCTGTGTTTAGTAGATGAGAACAGATTTACATGTGTGCATGGGAATTCTGATTAGCATTTGTTACAAACCTATACTACAGACAAAGATTCATGACTAACAGAGTCTTTGAAACATAAATAGCAGAAATCTCATCAAGGAAGAAACTTCTCTTTCTATCATTTTATAATTGTGTTAGAGGTTGGATTTTTTACTTCTTTGGATTTAAATTTTTTTTAAAATAAACTTTTTTCCAGCTTCATTGCACGAATTGGCTGGGAAGAGAGCATAAAAAAAGCCCTCCATGGTCTACTGGCTAAGTTCTTTGTGCCACAAAGGAATTAAAATAAAAATCAGATTTAATCAAGCCTCATGAATGAATAATCAGGCTGTACATTAAATCTTAATTGGTTTTGCTAAAATATAACAAAATTATTTGAAATCATTGTTGCAGTGAGTCAGCTTTTATATTAGCAATACTCAGTCTGATAATAAAACAATTCATGTTCCCTAATATGGCTAATGAGTGCCCTTTTTAATTCCTTCCATTATTCTATTATCTTTTGTGTATTGAAGTATTTACTTATTTATTATTTTTTTTAGAATTGCATGGAGATAAACATTTCAAGACCTCGTGGGTTTAGAGCCTCTGTTATATTTCCATGAATTATACAGCAACAAAATGAAGAAGCTGAATTGTTTCAGTAGTTTTTTTAATTATAATCACTGTCATGCTACACTTGGAATTATTTATTATGTCTGATCCTACAAATGCTTTATCTTTGCAATTGATCAAAAAAGCAGCTTTAAAAGGCAGCATACTTCTAACGAATTATGAAAATTAGTAGAGGTGTTCTAGGCTGTAAAAAGTAAAGTTACATATTATTTTTTTTTTTTAAGATTTAAGATTTAGAACTAAATTTGTGAAATTTACAGATTCTTGTATATCTGTAAATTGAACATATAAGTTATAAAAGGAAATAACCAATGTGGTGCTTGTAAATGACAGAAAATGCCAGTCTAAAACAAATAAAAGTAATAAATTGAATAATGGAACCACTAGAAGAAAAAGTTAAAGGTTACGAATGGTTTTTGATACCTACATGTTTTATTGACTGTAATTAATTCAGAACATATTTTAAGTACTCCCACTGAAATATTTCTGATCAAATGTACGAATATATGAATAGTTTTCTTTTTTATGTTCTTAAGAAAACTTCACATTGAATACCTGGGTAATTATAAGAAAAGCAAAGCATAGTCACCCTGTAAATTCATGGAGAAATATATAGTGCATATAGATAGTATCTATTCCATCCAAGCCACTGAAACCATTTGTTAACACCTTTTCCCAAGGGACTTTTTCCCTCATCCATTAATAAAGGTGATTTTATAACTTTTAATTATTAGCATAGTCTATCTTTTTATGCCTAATTTTTCTCACAGGCATTTTGATGAGAAAAGTTTTTTACCACGGTTTCTTTACACAATTCTACATCAAATTTACAGCAGCATTTGGTTTACCAGCCATACTCCAATTAAGTAGTAAGAAAAAAAAAAATAATTTTGTAAAAATAACATTTTGGGCAAAGAGGGAGCAGACTTGATGTTCCTTACCCACGTCTGTTTTTTTTATAATCAAGTCAAATAATAATTTCAGGTGAAGTAGTGAGACCATCCTTGTCATGAAAGTGTCAAAAAATCTGTCCTTTTAGATGAGTAGCAATAGCCATGGAGATTCTGTTTACTCTTACCCCGGATTTTTATTTATTCACTACAGAATCAAACTATTCTGACACATAGTCTATCAATTTTACTCTACTTAGACATTTATTTTGTAACTTAGAGTCCTATTAAATGGAACACGTGAATTCAAGTCCATCTAGACAAAAAAGGAATTGAATCTAGATCATTTGCAACGTGAATTCTAACCTCAAAAAAAATTCGTCTTATGTAATGTATGCAACGGCTGATTTCCCAGGCCTCCCTAAAAGCAGCATATATTTTCCAAACCTTTAAGGGTAATGACTTGCTACCAAAGAATAAGAGGTCTGAATCCATCTGTGTTTTTAGCATTTGGGGGGGTTGTTTGATTGGTTGGTTGTTTGGTTTTTTATTATAAATTACAAGGGGAAAAAATTCCTAGTTACAATGAAATTTTTCGGAATTGAAATTTGCATTTGCAAGGAGTTAAGTTATTTTTTTTCTGATGACTTCATAAGTTATAACACTTTCCTTTTTACTAGCCTTGCCCAAATTATGGTAATTCATGTGCATTTTATATCCTTAACAATTCCTTGCAGTAACACCCTGTGTGACATAAGAGGATAATGAGTTATATAGTGTATTCAGGGTGCTTTTTGCATTACAGTTTAAGTCCTGAGGATAAAGAAATGTTTGGACCTTATTTATTCCTTCATATTGTGCATTTAATACATTATCTAATTTAATGCATTAATGATGTTTTCTTCCCCCATTCTAATGGTAGTTTCTGCTTTAGGATTATTATGTTTATTTGTTTGCTTGCTTGCTTGCTTTTAATCACATCCCTCATAAAACATTAAATTAAATACTGTGGCTGTAGTTGCCAATTCTCAGCTGTAGTTCACACTGTCTTAGCTTTCCAACCTCATTTTTTGTAGAACATTAGTTTCATGTAAATCTGCTCTTTGCATATAAAGCAAATGTTGCTTTCCAGCTTGTAACATAAAAATTAAAACATAATATACCTATACTACTGCAAGTTCACACTTCTTTTACTCTTGTGCTTAAGATTTCGAAGTTCAGTATTTGTTCTGCGTAGTACAGCTTGATCATTCATTTTTTCTTCTTTTCTTTGTGCTAGGAAACAGCATTTCCATGAAACGAAATTTAGTCTCATTGCTCTAACACATCAATTTGTTAGTTCACTGATAAATGATTTTTGGTGTTTGTGTCTATTGTGAAGATAAAGTGGCTGTAAATGCTTTGAGAGCCTTGTCTATTCCAATACACTGCTTTATGACTCTTCAAGTTCAAATTTTGGCAATATAAACCTGTAGATCTACGGTTTATCTGCAGTAATAGAAATTTTTGTGTTTCTTTTGCTAGAAATTCTGTATTGTGATGTTACTACATAAAAGAGTATTGGTTAGTGGTATTTTATTTTACTGAAGAGTGTAATTCGTCACTTCTAAACATATCAAATTCTAGTGGCTTTTACAGCCAATTAGTTAGACCCAAACTACTTCTAGCAATTATGTGCAGCCTGGAAACAAATGAGAAAGTCTTCTTTTTAGGATCCAGATTCAAGGCTAGGCTGGCACCTGAAAGCACTGATAATACAAATTTATTTCTTCTCAGTCTTTTCCCTTGGTTTTCTTTAACTTGTTTTCTTAGTGTATGTCACTCCCTCCAAAACCAGAATCTTTATCTGAGCATGTGTCCATTCCCATCTTTTCATAGTCAGTCAAACACCAGAACTCTGATTCCTTCCTCCATGTAATTTGTGTATTAGTATTTTTCATTAGAATTTTTTGCCTGTATTTTATGACAGGAACCAAAAGGGTCTCTATTGTAGTAAAGATAACACCAGATAACCTTTTTGTATTGTAATGTAAAATGCATAGTAATTGGACTCAGGGAGGAGGTCTCGTGGTTTGGTTTGGTTTGGTCTTGATTTTGGTTTTGTTTGGTGTTGGGGTTGGGTTTTTTTTAAACTATGTGAAGTTGCTATGCTTAATAACACAATGGAAAATAGTCAATGTACCTAAATGTACCTAAGATTCTCTGCTGTAGAATTTAGCATCATGTCTTATTTCTAATTAAAATATTGGAAATAAAAATCAATCATTATGATGTGTTTTCCGAGCACTTCAAAGTGCTTAAAAATCATTACCTTTTGAGCAGAAAGAAAATTGAAAAATAAAGTTTTGCACTTCAGTCAGTCCTAAATATTCCAGTCAAGTTTCAGTAGAGTTTTGGAATAACAGAATAATTTAGATTGGAAAACACTTGTGAAAAGGAGGACATCCTGCCAAACCATATGCTCAAAGCAGAATTGACTTCAAGGATAAAAATGCTCGCTTAGAGCCTTACCCTGTCAATGCTTTGAATGTTTCCAGCAACAGAAACTCCACAATTTCTCCAGGCAACCTCTTTTGTTGGAACTTTGCATATGTGCATTCAACAACAGTCCCTGCCCTAAACGCAGCAAGCTTCTGAGAGGAACAGTTTCCTACTGAGGAACAAATAATTGGTAAAATGCTGTCTGAGGGAACAAGCAAAGTTTGCTTCTGAGATACCAACTATATATGTGTTTGTAACAGTTCTATGGCAATAAAGCAAAGCTAAGTTTCTGGGAGGATGCTGAAATATTGGAAGAGAGTAAAAGAAATAGCTAAATCCATACATAGTTTAAGCAAGTTTAATACCATTGATAGTCAAATTAATGCATTCTTACCTTAGCCCAGGAGCACCCTTACAGTTTGACAGTTGTAATCTCAAACAAAGGTATTTTTTCGTTTTCTGTGGTTTTCCATCTACTTGTTTCTTCATTTAGTGTTACTTTTTATTTATTGAAGGTCACTTAACTTTTATATAAATAATTTTTATAAACTTTTTTTCTCACTCATGTTGGTNGAAAGTTAGAAATTGATACCCTGTACCATTTATGGGATTAGGGCTAATACTGTTTCTGTTACAGTCAGGGAGGAAGACATCTGTCTCTAGCATTGAGAGAAAGGGCAAGATGGATGGGTCTGGATTAGAGGTGGAACAAGTGACTAGATATACATTATAATTGTATAGATTTCTCTATGGTCAGTATAGATTAATGGTGTATGCAGAATGAATTTGTCTCTCAAGGGAGGGGGGGGTAAGGGAAAGCATTCTGGAGTTTATGTTCTGAACAAAACAATTACCTTGCAGTCAAAATAAACAAATGTCATTTCTGCAGCTGTCCATATCATGGATGCTTACTGTATCATTTTTGCCTGTTGTCCGAAACTAAATGTTCCATCTGCAAAACTATTAAATGAATTGCAAAGGTAAAAACATTTACTGTTCCATTTTAATGGAGTTGCCCTTCATTAGAGGCTGCCATTCAAAATTAATATGAGGAGCTATTCATGCAATGTTTATAATGAAGGGCTGAATGACATAGTACTCATTTTTCAGAATTGTGGACATTTTTGAAATGGGAATTGAACACTGATAACAGATTGATGCAATACTTAGTTACATTTTTATGCCAATCATAGCTGTCAAAGTGTGGCAAACTGGAGAAGAAAATATAAAAGAAGAAACATTCAAAGCAACAAGCACAGATAATAGAATGTCCTTCTCTTATCCATTTTGCTTACAATACTTCCACAAGCATAGAAGAAGGTTTTGGGGTTTTGTTTGCTTGTTTGGTTGGTTGGTTTTTAATTAATAATAACTCAAAATATTGACTTAATTAATTCAAATTTCAAAAGAAATAATGGGTACTGACTTTATATGAGCTCAGTGAGCTAGAAGACAATTTGTANAAATTCCAGTGCTATACAAGATGAGGGAAAATCTTTGATGAAGTGAAAGAGATTACGTCATTATTTGCACAATATGTAAAAGTAAAACATAAGTTCCTTTTTTTTTTTCTAAGAAACTCTGAAAGTTAGAAATTGATACCCTGTACCATTTATGGGATTAGGGCTAATACTGTTTCTGTTACAGTCAGGGAGGAAGACATCTGTCTCTAGCATTGAGAGAAAGGGCAAGATGNATGGATGGGTCTGGATTAGAGGTGGAACAAGTGACTAGATATACATTATAATTGTATAGATTTCTCTATGGTCAGTATAGATTAATGGTGTATGCAGAATGAATTTGTCTCTCAAGGGAGGGGGGGGTAAGGGAAAGCATTCTGGAGTTTATGTTCTGAACAAAACAATTACCTTGCAGTCAAAATAAACAAATGTCATTTCTGCAGCTGTCCATATCATGGATGCTTACTGTATCATTTTTGCCTGTTGTCCGAAACTAAATGTTCCATCTGCAAAACTATTAAATGAATTGCAAAGGTAAAAACATTTACTGTTCCATTTTAATGGAGTTGCCCTTCATTAGAGGCTGCCATTCAAAATTAATATGAGGAGCTATTCATGCAATGTTTATAATGAAGGGCTGAATGACATAGTACTCATTTTTCAGAATTGTGGACATTTTTGAAATGGGAATTGAACACTGATAACAGATTGATGCAATACTTAGTTACATTTTTATGCCAATCATAGCTGTCAAAGTGTGGCAAACTGGAGAAGAAAATATAAAAGAAGAAACATTCAAAGCAACAAGCACAGATAATAGAATGTCCTTCTCTTATCCATTTTGCTTACAATACTTCCACAAGCATAGAAGAAGGTTTTGGGGTTTTGTTTGCTTGTTTGGTTGGTTGGTTTTTAATTAATAATAACTCAAAATATTGACTTAATTAATTCAAATTTCAAAAGAAATAATGGGTACTGACTTTATATGAGCTCAGTGAGCTAGAAGACAATTTGTAAATCAATATTGGACAATACTTTTAACTAGATTTTTAACAGACACAAGAAAGTTAAAAAAAATAGCAGAGCAAAGCCTTCAAGTAGAATTGTGTTTTCAATAAATACTGTGTGCAAAATATCTCTGTTACCATTTCTATTTATTTGCTGGGTAATGCTAGATTACCAGAATTATGTGATTATATATATTACTCCATAACATTATTAGTGTAATTTTCAACTCTTCTTTCCTAGCAACTATTTATATTTCTGTTCTCTTTAACAGGTCTGTATTTCTCTTCACATATAATCATAACTGTTAGAGTACGACTATATTATAGGCACACTTTGTGGGGGTCTTTTTTTGAGATATGCATTTTTGTGTTGTGATTATAGCATCCAGCATCTTTGGCTTTTTGCTTCTCAAGGGGAGGAAATATTTCTTGTAGCTGCTCTAATACCAAATCAGTTTATACTTTAGCTTAACTTGATGCTATCAAAATTTACATATAATAATTAGTATTGTTTCATTTGATTAGAGCATGCATCTGGTCCTGAAAATCATGATGCTTTAGTTTTGTTTTACTGTTTACTCTCATTACAATGACAATCCATTGCCAGTAATTAAATTATTGTTTACTTCAAGACCTAAACCTGAGCAGGAGTCATCTGCCTTCAGCAGCATCTGTATGCACCTACCATCTGTTCTTCTCATGTGGTCATGTAGCATTATCATTAAAAGTTTCTACCTTTCAGTTTGTTAATGGTTTTGAAATTTCATAATATTTGCTGCTAAGCAAATTAGCAATTATCTTGTGTTTAGAGTTAGTAAGACATATTTTTTTGAAAAATATATCTCAGAAAAGAACTAGTTTTCATCACTGCTTTAGCATTTTATACTAATTTCCATAAGAAAAGTGTGATGCAAAAGTTAGACAGCAATAAATTGAAGCCTTCTGAAGGCTAGAACTTATTATAGTGTCAGTAAAATTTAGTCATGACAACCTGTTGCCAGGTATATAGGAATACATTTAAACTATTGATGCCTTAGGTAAACCTATTTTTTTTCCCTTGAGGAAGTAAAGAATTAAAATAAGGAGAGTTTAACTTGATCATCTCGTTTATATGGTTACAAAAAGCGCATGTATGCTGGGAGAATCTATATTAATCCTGGGACATAGCTAATAGCCATGTTTGACATTTATATGGTTGACAGGGGTGAGCCACATTTTATCCACTTAAAATTATTTTATTTCATCACAGTTTTTAAATATCTTTAAACAATACAAAACTGTTTTAATGGTGTTTAATCCCTTGCTATTATCAAAAAATATGGAAGGCAGAACACTGTTTAACTTCTATATTGAAGTCTGCGTTTTCTTCTGTCACTGTGAGCTAATTAGTAATGAGGTCAGGGATGGAAGACTTCATAAGCTTAGCTTTATGGTAAACCTGTTTGGCAAATATAACCATTTTGTAAATCCAGCTGAAATGGAAACATTTTGCTTTTTATATATTAGTTTGCTTTCTGTAGCAAAATTCTCTTGTGTTTTGTTTGTACCATTGTCAGCAAGTGAATATGGATGTCTTTGTTGCAAATATAGAACACAGGAAAAAAATGAAAAAAAAAAAAAAAGAAAATAGAAAAAAGATAGGAATATTAGTAAAATCATGGTACTAAAATTCTAAATCTTCTTTCTTAAAATTAAAGTAAGAAGGGGAGAGCAGGTACTCAACATAGCTGTCATCTCTGGTTTTTGTTTTATCCTGTTCCTCCTCTTCCCCTCCTGCCACCTCAGACTCTGGATGTAGCAGATTCTAAGGAAAAGAGAGAGGAAAGAGATTGGCTGTGTGCAACGGAATGTACATATTTTTCATTTGGCAATGGTTTCTAGCTTCACAATGATGTACAAATGGAAATGGTTACAGTGATATTTTTGCTTAGTCTTAATGCATTGTCAAAAGTTTTTCTGTGTTACCTCACTTTTAAAAAATCCAGACATAAAGAACTGTGTAAACATAAATGATAAAAAAGGAAAACACTCAGTAATATTTTCACAGGAATTTAAATTTACATCATTAAAGTGCTGATCCTTCCTAATTCTAGACAATATTCATCAGAATAAGATTGATCCCAATGTAAGCTTTGTTTCAGGAAATTGGGAAGCTGAAAAATGTTCTCTTTATATGTTCTTATGTACTGAAGGAGTAATATAAGTAAGCTCTGTTGGTTTCATAAACTGTAAGCTGCATATTCACATCAACTTTAAGTGAGGATGCAAAACTAATGAGTAGAAATGTGATTTCTATTAAAGATTCTTAAAAAAACATGAAGTGTGGAATGGAAAAATGATGGTTGTCCAATTTTAGCATAAATAAAGGAAAAAATGGGAAAATTAAAGTAATCTCATAATCTTTTACAGAGAGAAATAAATTTTAAAAGAATTTTAAGGAAGAAAAGTTAATATTTTGCTGATAAGCTGTAATTTTCTGCTCAATAATTATCTTTCAGGGAACAGTCACATTTTATTAACAAGACTAATTAACTCACTGTACTGCCGTGCTAATACTGAAGGAAGCATTAAAACTGAATATTGATAGTATGAGTTTTTAATAAGAGAAAGAAGTTAAATAGGTTCTCCATATTCCATAGCAGTAATTTAAATGCAAATGTACAATAGAAAAAGGGCCTACATTTTCCTACATCATGGAAGGAATGTATGCATTCTGGTAATCCACATCTATATTATTGAATCAGACTGAGAAACTAAACAAACTAGTGGGGAAATGTCAGTTGTAAAAACACAGATTAAAATCCTGTTATTTTTTAAGTAGTTGAGTTCAGCAGTGCCAAAATTCAAGCAGGCTTATCTTTCTTGAAGTGAGCATTCACAAGCAGAAATTTTCAAAAATCTAATTTCCTGAGTCTTATGTTTCACATCAATTGTAAAACCCACTTGTCCTCTTGGAACAAATCTGGGACTACAGATTTTTGGAGAACAGAAACCTTTTCTGAAGGGATGTAGGAGATTGTTATAGTATAGGACTAACTGAGATCTCATTGCTACCACCGACACTTTGCCGTTAAGATTCAGAAGTCTTGCTCTGCTTAATGAACAATGCATAGCAGAAGGAGAGGCTACATAGATCTTAAAGTAATGGCATGAAACTTTGGCTGATGGAAATTTTTGCTGAGAAAGAGAACCTGGGATAACCAGCAAAATAAAAGTAAAACTGAGATGCTCATCAATCAGTATTTTCCTGTGCCTAATCAGAAATTGATTGAGCTAGTGCATAAGCCTACATAGGTTTTGCAGCCAAATAAGAGCTCACACTAAAGAGGAAGGTCAGAGTCATGTAGTGCTTCAAGGCATATGTGAACAACAAATTAGAACTGTTCTACACATTTTTTTTTCAGCAAGTACTGTTCATTTTCAGAACCTTTATCTTCTGTTGAGAAAGACTTGACATCCAAATTTTACATTCAGATAGATATTTCAACACTACTATCATATTTATAGCTTTATAACCATCCTTTGCTCTGCCATTTCTAATTTATAACAGAGCCAGTCATCTAAATAATTCAGATTGAATGTTTGCACTTGCAAAGTAGAGGAAGTTGAAAGACTATGAAAGGAAAACCTACAATCTTTTTCTAGTACCTTCCAATTATGCTTCCAGAAGGATGAAGGGAAAAATAGATATAAAGCTGACATTTGAACATATTAAACAGATTCAGTGCTACATTGTGTATCACTACTAGGTTAAACCCCACGTTAGTTGTGCCACTGCATAAGGTTGCTAAAGAATAGTTCCCTGGTATGGAAACCTAGTATGGAAGCACTTGCATTGAAAGATAAGCAAAATACAATGAAATATTGCCCATGCCATTTTCACATGGCACTGTAGATTTCTACTATTTTTAGAAACACTTTTTTTCCTCACATTGTGTCCAATTCTCTAGTTAAGAGGAACCTTTTTTTTTTAGTATTATTATTATTATTATTTTGTGTCTTCTTTCCCTTGCTCTTATTATCTTACCCTTTAATTAGAGTAGCCACTAATGTGAAAACTAGGGGTTCTTTTTGTGAATTGAAGCAAGGATTGATGAAGGGACTTTCACCCTGAATTTGTAATGGGAGTTATAATAACAAGTTTCTTCACAATGTTGCATTTTATTGTAATAGGGCATAGCTAACAGTATTGAGAAATTATGCGTGTCAAAATTGGAATAAAAAAAATGAATCTCAGAAGTGCAGGAAGCAAAGAAAGCAAGAATTTGACTTTCACACAAAACAACCCAAGACTAGATCCCTTAGAAAACTGGGGAGGGGAGGGCGAGGAGGAGAAAGGAAACAAGAGTGGAAACTAACACTACAAACCAAAAAGTATTATGAACTGTTCTCAAGGCTAGAGTTAGATATGATTAAATACAGCATTTCAGATAAATAATACTGAAAATCTGTTAATAACAGTCTCAGACAGGGTCATACTAGACACAGTCGTTCTAAGTTATATTCCTGTCAATCAGGAATGTGGGGGGGTCAGCTCCACACCATTAATCAAATAAGAGTTATAACTTTGCAAACACATCTGGAAAGAATTTATTGAGTGGAATTTTGTTAATTATTTTCAGTTAGGAGATACTCATGTTCCTAAATAGTACCTGTTTCTTACAAAAGTATTGTACTCTGAAATCTCTGTGTTCCAAACACCTTATAATAGCTCAGTGATGAGAATCCTTGTCAGAAGACCATGGTTTGGATTCCTGCTCTGCTTTCCGCAGATTAGCAATTTGCTGTTTCAGCTATGGAACTGGAAAACAAATATTGGAGCCCCTACTTCAGTGCATTTTTCCAGCCTCTTTTCTGTGGTAACTTTTCCTGTCTGTTGAATCATAGTCAGTATGAGTCTTCAAGTACAGAAGATCTCCTAGTTGGTAAATGATAATTGTAATAATATTTCAGAAATTAAAAATGCTTATTTCTAACACTATTGGTTGTATTTTTAAATCACAAATCAGTACATGTTTATTTTTAAATTATCTCTAATGCAATGGAGTTATTTGGAAAAAAATTAGCTGACTAAATAATCAGAGGGGGTTTTTTTCATACTGATACTCCATGAAAAGGATTTGATGAGAAGTTTGGCTGTATTTTATAAATTATCTACCAGCATGATTTTTAGAGATACTGTGGTGATTGAGAAAAAACAAGAAATATATACTCTGTCAGCCCGTAACCTTTCTTCAATGAAAAATTTCTCCCTTTTGATTTTGCTGTTTCTTACAGCAGGTCATCCTCAAACCTCCATTTTAGCCATTAGGAAGGTAACACTGAAGAAATTAATTTGAGATGCAAGCAAAGAGAAATAAATTACATATGGAAATGCTCACTATGCAGGTCAAGTGCTTTCAAATAATTAAAGTGGTCAAATCTATCAGCTTTTTTTTTTTTTTCACTCTTTCTCTTTTCTTTTGATAAATACATAGACAAGAACTAATTCTCCTCCTGAGTTTTTTGTCCTCGGAGTATCTGGCTGGAAAAACAAATTGAATGTTTTTGTCCTGTCACCATTAGGAAACTAGGTTATGCAGGAAAGCATACTTGCATAGTTTTAAGACACTCATACTTACTCCAGTCAAAATATAACTTGGCCTCCATAGTCTATATGAAGTGTGTTGCAAACGACATCAGTTTATAAAATGTGCAATTTTCAGAACAGTCAAAGACTAGGTGATCTAAGTGGCCCAGGGCTAAACCTGTTAAAATATACGATGATACATTCATCAACACATCTTTATGCAACACTTGTCACGTTCTCTGAAACTTGATACAAGTTGAGGTTATATGTAATTTATTTGAGAAGGAACTTCCTATAACATACACTAACCTTTTAATCGCTTTTCATTCGGGTTCAAAAGCTAAAGATCTTTCTTAAACATTCACAGCACTAACAGGAAGTTAATCTAGAGCTCCAGAGCTCTGTTTTAGGGAGGGTTGTTCTTTTATTTTTTTTTACATTAGAGATATCTTGAAATCTCATCAGAAAGCAGCAATAATTTTCCTGGTAGTGTTAAAAATTCTCCGTTGCAATATGTAGGCAATAGGACACATTGAGAAAAATCCATGGGGAGTATTTCATAAAGGTATCATTTCTGTTGTGAACAGTCAAATTTTTAGTTCTCTTGAACTAAGGTATTTTGTTTGATTTTATAATAAAGACTCACATAGTGGGCAGTAATCATCCTTGAGTGGCTTGCAAAATCAGTTATACTCCCTGATTTTCAGTTAGCATTGGCTTGGATCCTTGTAATTTTCCACCGTAGAAACTCCAGAGTGATATTCTCTAGGACATCATCAAACCCTGAGCACTGGGGGAAAAAAATATGTGCATACGTTGAGTTGCTTTACTAACTCTTTTTGCATTTTTTTAATTAATTTTTTATGACTAGGAATGTAGTGCTTATGAAATTCTTTAAAATTAATATGAGCTGCAAATGCTTGCAGTAAACAATAATTAAAATGTATGACTCAAAACTATGGCCGCTGGCTTGACTTTTTTTTGTAATTTACAAATATCAACTAAACACAAAATTATGTGCTGTATATAACAAAGTACTGTATAATTACTGTCAGGAGTGACACCACTCAGCCTGCTGAGCGAGAAGGCTGGGCTTTGGGTTGTTGTTTTTTCTTTATTCTCCTATAATAGCTGTGTTTATATATTAAACCGCCAGACTGTCTGATTAAGTTATTGTTGAGACTGCCTTCTTTGGAGCTAAATGTTTTTGGAATAGCTGGGGTGCTGGCTTTGTTTCATGTCAGAATTGTTAGGGGTTTTGTAACACCAAGAACGACAACAAAATCCCAACTCTTTTTGTTTCTGGTGTTGTTGAAGTATATTTGCACCACATCATGGGAAAAGATTTTTATATTTGTTGTATTGTTTTATATTAAAACAAACATAAGAAAACATATTGCAAGCACTTCTCTTACTTCCACTATTGCCACCCCCTAGCAATGTCTTATGCCTAATTTCTTGCTTGAATTTTTGCTCTAATGTGAATACCAATGTGACTTGTGTGACTAATTATAGGTTCCTAGCACCAAAATTAAATCTTGAGGTGAACCCTTTTAAGAAAGGTGATTGAAGAAAGTCAGGTTTTATTTGAGGTTATGTAGAAATATAAAGAAAATCTCTGAAAAGCTCATCATATTCAAGTTTAAAAATATTTTGAATAAACTTAATTGTACCGTACACACAGCAAATATAACACAGGGAATAGTCACAAGCACTCCTCTAAGGAATGAAACATTCCAATAAAGTAACTTATGAAGTTAATTCCAGAGTAGGCTATTTAAAGAGTATAATTGGGATATTACTGTGTCATTTACAAATAGTGACTTGCCAAATGAATTAAAAGAGGTTACAATAGTCAACAAATGTAAGGCTCCCAAACCATATAGGCTTTGTCTCATGGAAGATTAAGAAGCCCTTTGGAAAATAAAAAATGTCTGAGGAACAAAGAGGTAGAAAAAAGGGGGAGTTTTGGTGTTATATTAGATAAAATATTGATTGAACTCATCATCATCTTATAACTTAGTGATTATAGTTTTTCTCTTTCCATAAAGACAAGTGAACAATAATTAAAAGAGACTAATTTATCATAATGTCTGTTTTTATTACAAAGCATAGTTGTGCATAAAGAGCAAATAGTGGCACACCTGTAGGACATTAAATTATTTTGTTTAAAATAATATTGTAAAGTTTTTCTATCACAATTTTAGGAGGCAGTCACAGTGTTGCTGCTTGAAGTGTATATTTCTGAGTATTTCCTAGTAGCTCATCAAATGATTTAGGAGAACAATCCATTTTATGGAATCTGAAAGTAAAGTGGAGTTGACATTTCATATGCTATGTAAATAAAACATGCCAAAATATGCTTCAGATATTTTTATAATCTGTATCTGGGGTTTGGATGTGTTTTGTTTGTAACATACCTGCAAATTTATCTGTTAGAATCTGTTGTTAATAGAAAGGGAGGACAACTTTTGTCCAGAACGTTCCTTCTTCTTAGATAAGGACCATGCTAACGTACTTTATTAGTTTGAGATTATAAAACATCTTTCAATTAGGTAGGAAAATTTCCACATCATTAGCAAAGCAGTTTAAGATAAAACCCATGACAAACTTATAAAAATCATTTAATCTTAAACTTGACAGCTGTCCTCTAACATAGTTCTAGGAACATTTTGGGACAATATAGCGTATAAAAATAATTTCTTTAATTGGTCAGTGTGCATCCATGTGCAAACAAGCATCTGCCTAAATGCACTACAAAGTATTTGTAATTAAAAAAAATTAAAATGATGTAGTATGTTTCGCACCAGCTGTATAAATTCAGAGTAACAGAGCTGCTTTGGCTGAACATTTAAGAGAAAATTGTGTCCTGAAAGCTGACAAAACCCAATTCTTCCAGAACAAGGCAAGAGTATAAAAACAGAGAGCTGCTAAGAAAGAAGTGCTGTTAGCTCATTCCTATCTTTCAGGCTCCCCTCCCCTCTTGCTTTTTTCCCTCCCATCACTCTCTCCTCCTCGCTCACTCTTGCTTTCTCTGCACCCTCCCTTTCCTCCTCCACCCCTTTCTCTTTCCCCCTTTTCCTTTTTTTCATAATATGAATTACCAGCTTCAATAGTGCTTTTTTTCAACTATGGCAGCAGCAGGATAACCAGACTGTAAATCACAATGCCCAGTAAGTATCTAACATAGCCAAGTTATCTCTGTTTATTTAACTCCCACAGAACACTGACCTATGCAGACTGGTTGGAATGGTTGGTTATTTAAACTTATAACACCTTGCCCCATACCTTTTAAGTGACAGAAGTCTCGCATGTAAATATCATGGGATTAATACTTTATGTGGGGCAGAAATGCCCAAGCAAATTTTTTAGATTTGCTTTCTTTTAATATAAATTCAAAATTCTTGTGACTTTGACCTGACAGTGTAAATATCGTGATCTGGCAAAAGGAACAAATTTCATGCTATTTAATTCCCAAAACACCAATGAGGCTTTCAAGTATAAAAAACTGTAAAATTTGATCAGATATTTCAGATCCATTAGTTGAAGACTTAGTGTGCTGTGAACATGAATAAGAAAGCTATGCAAATGAAAACACCATATGAACAAATAATGATTTTGACTTTGATATATGAAACTAGAATGGAGGTGGAGGAAAGTTTTGCAAAAAGTGTAAAAAAAGATTGACGTTATGAAAAAAAAGTTATAAATTTAAAAGAATCTTAAAAAATTAAGATGAAAGAATCTTTTATAATGAGACCCTCCCTTTTTTTAGGAAATAATTTAAACTGATTAGTCACTTTAAAGAATTACGAAAGGGCATGCTTTTTTCTTTTATGAATAATTTCCAATAATACTAATACCATTTCTACCTGAATTTTTCAAAACAGAGTTAAATAAAATTATTTTTCTGTAAAACTTAATAGTATTAAAAAATTAATAGAGTTAAGCAAATGTTATTTCATATTAGCAAATAAGTTTATAGGGTTTTTTTTCCAAGAACCTAAGGAAATTACATCTTTTGGACTCATATATTTGGTTTTTTGAATAAATTATTCTAACTCAACTCTTCAGAAGCTTGTCACTTAATATAATTAAACAAAAAAGGAAAACAATAACACGTGCCTTATCTTAGCATGGATCATGTATTTATCTTATCTATGCAGATCTTGCCCCTTGTAATTCTGCATGACATCTGGAGTTCTCTCAGGAATTAATGAACAGCAAAATACTCCAGCAGGAATGCGCCATATGAAAAGTGCTGCTTATTTTTACCACAGAGAATTAAAGTACCATTTTTATTTCTTGCCTGTAGTATTTCTCATAGCATTGTTGACTACTCCTGATTATCTTAGATTGTCTGACTGAAATGAAATATTTATTCGCTTGTTGGCTCAGAATGTCCAGCAGAATTTTACTTCCCTGAAATTTGCATTAATACTGCCCATTGGCTTTGATAATTAAATTGTACACCTGTTCAAAAATAAGCACCAGATTGTTAATGATTCTTGGCCATCACACTGTCAGTAGTTTTCCAACAATATTTCTCTTCAAATTACCAGAACAGTTTTGTATTCCTCTAATTGTGATATGAACTACTCCAAGTCTTCCATGTCAATATATCGTTAAAACATTTAGTATCTGTTTTCTAAATCAATGAGACTGTAGCTGAAGTAGCAAACCTGATAAAAAGAGGGTAATTCTTATTAAAGGTCTATTTAATTAATCAGCTCCTAATTACACTTAATAAGTCATAATTAATTCTTTATGTCTACAAAGATGTAACAACTCTATAAGTAACTAAATCACTGTAGGTTAAGTAATTATAGTAAATTGAAATCCATCATATCATATTCTCTGAGAAAAATAACTACTCTTATATTTAAAATTGCATGTTATTGAGTAACTATGACAATAGGAGAAGCAGAGAATAACAAAGAATAAACTATCCCATATATAAAAGTTATTACTTGTTATCTTTTTTCCATAATAAATGTGATCATACACTATCAGTGTTAACAAGTTAGAGATTTATGAATAACCCTTTCTTCTATATTCCTTTACTATATGTGTTATTACAAGGTTCAGGAGCTTTGTGTTTCATGCAGAACTTTTTCACCAGGTCAAGGCTTCACTGCATAAATTGATTATTGAAAGACCAAAGTATGAAAGGGCCTAATACAGTATATCAAAGCCTTTCCTTCCCCTCATTCTTTAAGTTTATTATATTATTATTGCTCTGTTTCATACATTTATAGGAGGGCAGAAAGAAGCATCATTCAACACTCCTTGAGTATTATATAAAATATAGTGTTGTCTTATGTTGCCATTCACCCTTTGCAAATCTGAGCTCCTTATACAGTTGAAGACTGGCCTCTCAAGAATTGCTCTGCTATTGTTTTTTTATAGAACTTCCTGTATTTTAGAATTAGTGTTTTCTTCCTTGTGTACAGTTACATCTTTCCTTCACAGCTAGCTTTTTACCTGACCACTTGTGGTCTAGACAATCTCTGGAGCATGAATTGTTTTGCTCATCCTGCTCAGTTGGGTCTCAGGTTACTGAGCTCCCAAACCCAGCAAAGGCATGGCAACATATAAGCATGTCTTTTCTGTTCCAAAGAACCATCTGTGTGGCACTCTGAAGTTGGTTACTGCATCTGGCAACTGCACAGCTTTTCCTGGGATATGCCTTATTCTCACCTTACAGGGCTAGAATCTCAATAGCTGGCACTGCAGTTAGATGAGCAGTGCATTCAATTGGGTCATCTTCGTGACATATTCTAATAGCTTCTGCTCAGACTGCACATCTGTTGTATAGCCAAAGGCAAATTGATGAAGCAGTCCATGCAAAACAGCAGAACCAGTAAATCTTTCTCCTTCCCCCATGCCCTTTTTGTGTGCCCAGGCTGACTCTTGCTGCACCAAGCACCAAGGAGCCTTGACATGTTCCAGGAGGAGTCTTACTGATTTCCTCCTTCATTAAAGACCCTGATTTTTATCTTTTGTTCTGATTCAGTTTGTATTATCTGTCCCTAGGTTCTGCAAGCTTAAAATGAATGTGAATGAAGGGAAAAATGTGCTGTTCAGACCATATACATCATTAGAATGTATTCATATCTGTCAGCCAAGAAAGTTAAAGTGTAACTGGCATACTACTTAAACATATCTCTACAATGTCCCTAGAGGTCAGCATTTTAAAGGAACGTTTATCTGGTTGCATGCTGCACCACTCCAAGCTGCTTTCTGTTTTGGAGCTGTGCTTCACTTTACCTGAGCTAAAAAACCTTCATAACCTGGATAAGAGCTACAAATTCTGCACAGAAACACAAATGTAGAGTTGTGGGGTGTGGAGCTGCAATTTTGTTGGTTGACTAGTATCACAGAATCACAGAATCTTCATGGTTGCAAAGGACTTCTGAGATCATCAAGTCCAACCATCCACACACAAAAAACATCTACACTTTTCTTAAGTAACTCCAGGGATGGTGACTCAACCACCTCCCTCGTCAGGCCATTCCAGTGCCTGACCACTCTTTCAGTAAAGTAATTCTTCTTAATATCCAGTCTAAACCTCTCCTGCTGCAACTTCAGACCATTTCCTCTGGTCCTGTCATAATTCACTTGGGAGAAGAAGCCAACACTCACCTCTCTAAAACCTTCCTTTCAGGTAGTTGTAGAGGGCAATGAGGTTTTTTCTCAGCCTCCTCTTCTCCAAACGAAACATGCCCATTTCCCTCAGCCTCTACTTGTATGACTTGTTCTCTAGACCCCTCACCAGCTTGGTAGCCCTCCTCTGGACACACTCCAGCACTTCAGTGTCCTTCTTGTAATGAGGGGCCTAGAACTAAACACAGTACTTGAGGTAAGGCCACACCAGTGCCAAGTACAGAGGCACAGTCACTTCCCTACTCCTGCTGGCCACGCTATTGGTGATACAGGCCAGGATGCTGTCAGCCTTCTTGGCCACCTGCACACACTGCTGGCTCATGTCAAGCTGGCTGTCCACCAGCACCCACAGGCCCTTTTCTGCTGGGCAGCTTTCCAGCCACTCTTCCCCAAGCCTGGGGTTGTTGTGACCAAAATGCAGGACCTGGCACCTGGCCTTATTGAACCTCAATAACTAGCTTGCTTCCACAGTTCATCTGTTTCACTAGTGCTATCCTAAAATCACATTACATATATTCCCATTTTTACGGATACAGCTTCCAGAAAGCAAGCAAGCAGGCCTCTGTTACATGAAAGTCTTCCCACTATCTACTCTATGCACCACAACCTGTCTATATGCTGAACACCTTCATTTCTGTTCTTCTCTCTGCTGTTGCTTTCTTTACTATATTTGTGTGGCCATAATGTCTGCATTCTGATTTGTTCTATGCCTGCGGTGTCTCTTGAAACCTGTGCACATACACCAAATCCTGTTCCATTTACTTAAATTGTGCCATTTTTACCTAGAAACATTGTATTCAAGACTCCCCAAAATCTATGCTGGCTGTGCCATATCCTGGAATCACATGCCCTTCAACTAATCCTGTCTTTGACATGTCTGATATATATTTGGATGCCAAATCTCTCAGCTTTCCAATACATGCACTTGATAGTCTTCCCCAAAGGAGTGTATCTTGGGTGCTATTGTGTAAAAAGTCTCAAGGCAAAGACTTAAAAGGAGCAGCTGAGGCCACATGGCTTGTTCTGCTTGCAGAATAGGTGACTATCTCATCATAGTGTACAAGCTCCGCAAGGAGGGCAGCAGAGTAGCAGGTGCTGATCTCCTCTCTCTGGTGACCAGCAACAGGACACGAGGAAATGGAATGAAGCTCCTCTGAGTGAAGTTCAGATTGTTCATTAGGAAAAGGTTCTTTATTGAGAGGGTGGTCTGTCACCAGAACAGGTTCCCCAGGGAAGTGGTCATGACACCAAGTCTGTGAGAATTCAAGGAGTATCTGGATGACACTCTTAGTCATATAATTTAATTTTTGGAAGGGAAAAAAGAAATTTTTCTAGTGCAAACCTGAAATAACTAAGGAGGTGTTATTTTTAAGTTTGTTTAGTCTTCTGGCGATGTGAAAATTATATTTGACTTAGCATCGTAGAATCATAGAATGATACAGGCTGGAAGGGACCTCTAGGATCATCTAGTCCAATGTCCCCACAGTCATCAGGGACACCCCCAACTAAACCAGGCTGCTCAGGGCCCTGTCAAGTCTCACCTTGAATATCTCCAGGGAAGGGGCCTCAACCACCTCCCTGGGCAGCATGTTCCAGTGGTCCACCACCCTCACAGTAAAGAACTTATTCCTAATATCCAATCTAAATCTGCTCTTCAAGTTCTTCAACTGAAGGGTTTAATCAGTGTATTTCTTTTTGGTTGATATTTAAATCAGTGTTTTCTCTAACATTTTAGCTGGTGAGGGTCCCGCTTACTCCTTCCACCTTGTATACTCTGCGGTCTACAGTTCTGGCAGAGTATCCTGCCTGTCCTAGCATGTTCTACTTCTTGCAGTCTGCAGTGATGCCAGGCTTAGGCCCGGTATCATTCAGTCCAACGAGGAAATAAATCTGAGAAAGAGTCAGAGTTAATGGTGGGGGTGGACCCCGGCTTCCTTGGTACCTCCTTTTAATGTAATAAAATTTACGTTTGGTTAAACTAAACCAAAGTAAAATCCATACTATTTGATAATAACTTCTACAGATATGGTGCTGGAGTTAAGGCTGAGAGATGGTATTTTAATATAGGTGTTATTATTTTATGCTTTTTAAATATAAATTCAAAAAAAGACAAAATAATAAGATAAGATGTAATTTTCTAAAAATAAATTTGTACGTTTTAGAAAAAATATAAGATTATATATCTCATTGTTGTGAACAACGGATCTCTGAAAAGATGTTAAATGCAAACTGTTGGCATTCTCTATGTATCATTTTTTGTTATTTAATTCAGTACTTACTGCTTGCACCACAAACAACAATCAGCAATTTATAAAGAGTTACATGCTAGATTCTACATCAGCAAGGAACTCAAGTTGCTAAAATATTATTCTGAAGTATCTAAACTCAATTTTGAAATTAATTTCTTAGGTGATGTTGTTATATGTTTGTCTGTTACTAATATATGCAAGTGAATACAGAGAGCATGCAGGCAACACAGAGACTTGTCAATACTTTTCTGCATATTGCTCTTGGTATCCTGAGATCTTTAAACTGACACCTTTCAAAAAATTCATCAGTTGTATAATATACCTCAAAATAGTAGAGGAAAGCCCCAGATAATTTTTCTGGAAGATTCAGATAATTTCAGCTTTATATATTTTCCCCTAGTACTCCTGCTACAGTTTGTTCTGTAGTTTAAGAAAAGAGATTAAACTGATACCTTGTCTATGAATTTTGTTAATTTAAATTGCTACAATAGCATAATCACCGCAAAATAAAACTTAGGGAAAAAGGAAAATGAAACCATTCTGCACTTCTTCCACAGTATGTGGCCACCTGGTGCTTTTCCTGAAATAAGTGTTGTGATTTTTAGAGAAATAATTTTGATTTGGAGTAAGAGCTCAATAGACAGTTGAAAAATCAATCCTAGAGAGCTTGCATTAGCACATTTTTCAGCCTCATCTGTTTTGGACTTCAAACTCTTTACTCATTTGTCCTTTGAAATTTCTTTTCACAAGCTATTCATCTAGTGTATTTCCCATTTAGTTACATCTATTAGACAATGACTGAAAAGATGGAAAACAAACTAAACCAAACCAAAACATCATCAAATTAATTAAACAAGTAACTAAATGCATGTTATAATACAATACAAAATACAGATATCTTTTTTTGAAGACTATATTATAATGTACATTTGCTTTTAGAACTGGCTCAACAGGAAAATGCTGGGCTTATTCCTGCAAAATTAATTTCTTTCCTTTGAAATACATGACCCAACATTGCTATTGTCTCAGTTCTTCTGATTCTAATTTCACCAGTGACCATATAAGTTTGGGAAAACATGCCATAGCTTCATGTTTTCCTCTCCTGCAGGTTACAAAGGAAGGATGACAAGATTTTAGTTCTTATAATCACTTTAGACTTTAAACCAGAGGAGGTCATGGAGGCTATTAAGAAACCTGCAGCTCTCTGAAATTAATGAAAAATGCAGCTGTACAATGAATAGAGTTTTATTTCTGTGTTTAGTAGTATAGAAAAGAACCTCCTGGTAACAAAGAGAATTTCACAACTGCTTCCCTGTGAGTATCAACAAAAATGTGTCCATAAATGTTGAAAAGCTCTGCTCCAGCAGAGTAGCATGCATGAACAGCTTGTAGACAACAGGAGAGACCAATCCTGATATTTAGAATATTGGATGGATCAAACTCTTATAAGGAAGACTCTTCTGTTTTCAAAATCTCTTCCAGTTGCTTGTATAAAATAAAAGACTTTTTTTTTTTTTATAATGGTTTGCTTAAAAACAAGCTTATGCTTACAAGCTTATCTTTGTACCTGAATATGATAATAGTAACAATTTTAGTAACTTTTCATCTGTCATCTGCATATGTTTAGCAAACTTCTATGTTAGAGCATTATGGTGTCCTGGATGGCCTGAAGCTATGAGTTTCTGTTCTATACAGAACTGCTATAAGGGATTAGCAGCCTCTAGGAAAACGCACTGATTTTCTTATGTTAAAATAATTCTTAAATTTAAACATTTTCACTCGTGGTGCTTTGGAGTAGGACTTTAAATTAGGTACATTGATTATTCTGCTGTGAGGCATATGCCTTTTGTTTTCCCTCATGAACAACTGAATATTCTGATGAAGCCTGTAGAAATCAATTTTCCACATTCATCAGAGACTTCTTAGAGTTCTGCAGCAAAATGCTTCAAAGCTTCTCTGTGGCATGCATCAACCCTGACTCACAAGGTAATACAATATTTGCTGCAACTGCTCCTTCTATTTGCAGAGGAGACCTGGAAGCTACAGTTCTTTAGTGTAGGTTCTGCTCCGTGTCTGCAGCACCCCCTCTCTGACAATCGCACCCTGAGGAAAAGCAGCATGGCTAAGACCAGCAAAGGGCAGCAGGGCTGGGCCTGACATGGTGCAGACTGGAGGAACTGGGGGCAGCAAAATAGAAAGGAAAAAAAAATAAAGAACCAGATAGTAGTAGGAGATAGGACAGAGGGAGAGTAGAAGCAGAAAGGAGGATTAACAGGGCAGATGGGAATAGGGAAACAGTCCTCAATCGTGTATGTAAGACAGTATAAGTAAAATTTGGGTACAGTAAGATGTTGGGGATTTCAGTTTTGTAATTTTCACCCTTTGAGATGTTTGATTTTGCAACCATACACCTCTACATGTTCTGGCAATAGGCCATAGGAGAGCCTAACCATTAGTCTTGCTTTTCCGTAATACATTTCCTCCACCATTTGAATTTTTCAATTTTTCCCTATGCTGATGAGAGGATAAAATCTGCAGTTCTCTGTCACTTCCCTCTACCCAAAATGACTGTGGAGACAAATTCTTTCTCTATGTTTTTGCCAGTAACAGTACGTCCTCCAAGGGAGGAGGAGAAGGTAGACTTAACTTTTAGAATCATAGAATCATAGAATGGTTAGAGTTGGAAGGGATCTTAAAGACACACTCCAGTTGCATACTAGTTTTTTTTTTAAAGAAAGACACTTCTTTTTACAAATAATTTCAAATTTCAACTCTTCTAAATGTATCAGAGTAAGTGAATGACCTTATACTGGACATTATAAATGTGTATTGATGCCTAAATTCAGTAGGAATTTAAAAACATTTTATGTAGTCAGCTCTGTATTTTGCAGTTCATAAAAGATTTTTCAACAGATAATTTGTCATGACAGTTTCTGTATCAGTAACTCTTTTCTCTTTTCTTTATTCCTGAGAGCTTTAATTAAATCTTTTAGATGGGTTTATCACTTCCCAGCACATATTTCAGTCATATTTTATTCTGGAGACCAGAAGAGTTGCTTTCTTCTAGTTTTCAGATAACAATGTGAAGCATTTTTATGAGATAGCATCTTTCAACAATATTTCCAAATCGTTAAAGCTTACATTGCATACACTTGTTTAAGGTAACATGTTTGTCATCCATCAGCTCCATACTTGAAAGCCTCCCGCTGTGATTTGCATTTGCTGTCACTTGCAAAAAAAAATAGTAGTGCATGTTACTCATTTTTCTTGAAAGAGACTTCTGAGACACTTTGAAGTAATTGAGTTTGTCTGCTTGCCCACACTGGAGGGATGTTTAAAGATACAGCAGCCAACAAATACATTGACATTTTTTGAAGCATCATCACAGATCTGTAGAGACTATCATTACCAATTAAATTTCTATGACAAGTCGCACAGGATACAATCTGAGAACATTCACCAGGGTGTGGTATCATCCCATCTCAGCAGTAGCTCTGGTAAAGTTACTTTTCAATAAAACTTCTGTATTTACAAACATTGGCTGTGAGGAAAGTAGATGATCATAGAATCATAGAATGGTTAGGGTTGGAAGGGACCTTAAAGATCATCGAGTTCCAACCCCCCTGCCATGGACAGAGACACCTCCCACTGGACGAGGTTGCTCAAAGCCCCATCCAGCCTGGTCTTGAACACTCCCAGGGATGCTATTGTTTTTGAAAGACAAATTAGAAGCAGGCAAGGAATAACTCTTTTCCATATCACTGTGAGCAACTGCAATCATCTCCATCCTTTACGGTTCCTGAATGATGATGTTCAAAATTATTTCTTAAGCCTATTTCAAACTTCAAATATTCAGATTTTCTTCTTCTTTTCTAGACAAAGAAATAGTAATGTATTTTTTCTGTATCCATTATGGTGTGCCTTACACAGACATATATATATATATATATCTACAAAAAATAAACAGATGAACAAAGCATGAACTTGTCAACAATTGTGGTGCTTATAACCTTGTGCTTCTTTACCTGTAAAGTATTTGTCAAAGTTACTTTTACCTTATCAATTTCCTGCTTCAGCTGAGATATGTTCCAAAATTTATAAAATTAGTAGAAAAGAGAATATGCAGCTTTCAAAGGTTCCCACAGTTCTTAGGTTCAAATCTAAGAAGTCTGTTTTGGAGAGGATGTTTTGGGCATATATTCTTCCCACACACTTAAGTTCTTTTAAGCCAAACAGCATCTTGACATGGAGAATGCAGGTGTATTCCTCTTACAGGGACTTGCAGTGCTTCATTCTGAAGATGGCACTGCCACTAAGGAGTTTATTTTCCTTCCCAGTACAGCAGCAGTTGCCATAAAAATTCCCAAGTGTTAGTTGTGCCAAACTGAAAGATTGTGAAAGTTAAGATAATTCATATTATTTATATATTGTTTCCAAATTTCTAGGTTAGAAGAAAGGAAGACTTAAGAAAATTTACAAATTCTTACTAACATTGAAAAAGTTCTTCCATGGAAATGATTTATGTGTATTCTGAGTTTGTATTGGTTTTGTGAATGTTAGAGATACATCAGCATGGGGCACTTGGTGGTGCTTTCACAATTTTCAGGGAAAAAAACATTATTTCTCAAATCAGCGTTAGCAATAATTAATTGTTACGTCTTCTTATTCAGAGGAAAACTAATTCATACCCATACATGAATTTGTAACAAACAGCTGTCTATATTTTCACTCATCATTGTGTTACCCTCCATTTTCTACCTAATATAACTTGAAAGAAATGAGCTGTTTACTTTACCAAAATGACATGACCATACATTACTAGAATCTGACTGTGAAAATTTCTAATTCTCTTCTTGCATCAGTTCATGAGATTATTGGAATTAGACTGGTACAAAATTGATCAAATATGGCACCTACAACACAACATGTGAACAGAGTTCAGAACCATATGATGAAAACAATAGCTTTTTTAGTTTCATTTTTTGTGTTTCTTAAATTTAACAAAGATAATGTACATGTCTCTGACTTTTACATATTCTATGGTGATGCCATTTACTTTCTAATGATCATGGGGATTCTACATCTTCTATAAAATCCTGTAAGATTAGCTAAATCTAAGAATACTTAGATTGTAGTCAATTTTCTTATCCTGCATTTGTTATTTCTGACCCCAGTAGAACTATGCTCACTCAAAGTCAGTTGCTGTGATTAATAATTTTCAGGAAATAAAGAGACTACATTACATTAGTTATGCCTGGTATAATGACATAACAAAAAGCTGTATACTATTTCTGATCACAAAATAGCTTTATAGCATGTCAGTCCAATATTCTATTATTTTTTTCTGCCATAAAATAAATATAAAGATAAACATATTATTTTTATTGCAACAATATTTTTGAAAAGTAGAGGGGTTTAGTAATCTAAAGAGTAGTGTGACAGATTTGATCTTTGGCAGTAGTAAAAGATTTAGAGTTATGAAAAGTCAAGGAATTGCAAAGTGACGGCCAGAAAGAGGTTTTCAACAGTAATACAATGAATCTATCCAGCTAAAAAAGAGAAAATATAAGATTTTTGTGTTGATACTGAAAGCAAGAATGTTCAAGGTATAAAACCTTTTCTTTCACTGAGAGTTATAAATAAAATTGCAGAGGATGTGAAATTAACCTCAATTACATATAATTTGAGCCACTAATATTCCATCTTAACATATACATGTTTGGTTGGGGATTTTTTTCACTTTTGAACATAAATCCACAATAAAATGACAGCGGTACATGCTCCAGCTTCTGAGTGGATGGATAGGATTCTTTTCAAGGAAGGATTCTTGGACTCTTTCATTCAAAGAAAGCTGAGAGAAGTTCAAATGAGATTTACAAAATCATGAGAGCAGTGGATAAACTGAATGTGGCACTTTTGTTGACCAAATATGAGAACTAGGTAGCGCTGAAGCCAGGAGGAAAGCACAAATAACAGGTGCAGAAAAGAGGCGCAGAAGTTTGTGCAGCCTTTTGTGTGGAAAGGGATTGAAGGTGAATATGAGAATTCACAGACTAGTCAGCCTTACCTAAGTCTCTGGGAAAGTAACAGAACAGCTAATCCTATGAACTGTTTCCAAGCATACTGAGGACAAGATGTCTTTAAGCAGTCAGCATGTGTTTATATCAGAGAAGTCCCACCTGATCGACCTGATAGCCTTCTACAATGAAATGTCTAGCTTTGTGGATGATGGGATAGCAATAAGTGTTGTTTATCTTGACATAAGCAATATTTTCATGTCTCTCATGATGTGCTTATAGACAATCTGATGCAGTACAGACTAAATAAATTAACAGTGAGGTAGACTGAAAATTAGCTGAATAGCTGGGTTAAAAGATTTGTGGTTATTGAAATGAAGTCCGGCTGCAGGGCAGTCACTAGTGGTGTACCCCAGGAGTCAATACTGGGGCTAGTACAGTTTAACTTCATTAATGATCCAGATTATGGGACAGGATGCACCTTCAGCAAATTTGCAAACAAGGAAGAGTCATCAATAGACCAGGTAGTTGCGCTGTCATTCAGAGAGACTTCAAAAATATGTAGAAATGGGAAGATAGTATCTCACAAAGTTCAAATAGAAATGCCAAATACCACGCTGAGGTAGGAATAACTCCTTGCACTAGAGCAGACTTGAGGTCAACTGGCTAAAAAGCAGCTTTGCAGAAAGGGAGCCGGGGGTCCTGTTGGACAATGAATTAACTGTGAGTCAGCAATGGACTCTCAAGGCAATGAAGGCCAACAACATGAGGATGGGCACAGCCAGCACGTTGAAGGAGGCAATCATTTTGCTCTACTCAGCACTAGTGGGACCTCATGAGGAGTGCTGGCTTCACTCTTGGGCCCCCAGTATAAGAAAGACATGGATGTGTTGGAGGGAGTCTAAGAAAATGTTTGGAGAAGTCACCAAAATTGTTGAGGACTTCATTGCTGTAAGTCTGCCTTAAGAGTTTATGCAGGCAGAGCGTATTGGCTGGTTCCAAAAGGGATTATTTGAATTGCTAGGCCATAACTACTTAGGTCAATAAGAGCATACTGAACATACTAAGTGGGAACGTATGCTCAAACATTTCTGAAACAACTGTTCTGGATGCTGGAAGTGTATCAGAAAAATAGCCAGTAGAAACACAGCCAGTTTATGTCCAGGTATTGTCACAAGCAGAGACCCTAAAACTAAACTTTTCAAAGGAGATAATAGGTCAACTTGTCCTGATCTATATAGGATCTATGTGAATTGGGTACATCATGAATGTAGCTGAGATTAGGCATCTTTTCTTACTGAAATACATATTATTTTTCCCAATATGAAACCAAAACTATAAATGGTATTTGGCAAACAGCAATTTGTTATTCTAACACATTAGTAAGTAATTAAAACATTGTTACAAAGAATGGACAAGGAAAAAAAGGAAAAGTGCTCTATATTTTATCTAATTGTGTTTTGTATCTTGTCTTTATCTGCTTTTTATCTGCTTTTGTCTCTGTCTGCTTTGCTGCCATTTAGGGATCAGTGCTTTTTCCTTGCTGTTTGCATACTTAAGATAATTTTACTGAACTTGAGAGCTCTTGTACTATTTTATCAGACATGGTTGGTCCTAAGATAAAGAAACCTTCACATCAGCAGATTACCATCACCATTTGTTGCCTTTCACTTCAGCTCCCAGATGATTTCAGCAACCTTACAAACCACAGAGCTAGAGATTAATGCTCTTTGATATTTGAAAAGCAAGGTTCAGACTTCCAGTTAGATAATTTTCTAGCTGTATGCTATCTTTAACAGCTTGTGAGATAGCAGCTACTATCATGTCAGAATTTGAAGCTGGGAGGAATTGCAGGGAGCAGAATAAGTAGTTGTAATGTGCACATTCACATTCCACCTCCCAGCCTTACAAGTTTTAAAATAAATGCTTTTACTGTTGAGAAGCTCATAATCATGGCATAGGAGTGCTGCATAGCATTTGTTTCTGCTCCAGCCACTTCAAGAGATATCAGATTTTATACTGTCAAAGATGAAGTGTTTTGGGCAATGGTCCAAGGCAGAACATGGTGTATAGTAGAACTCTTCAGTGGTTCCCAGAACTCTTATATAGTTTTCATTCAATGATTATAACTGGGAGTCATAATATTGAATGATATTGCAGTATAGTAAGTCATTTTTTCAGGAATTAAATAGTTAATTTTGTAGAGTGTACATGATTTTTCTCATTTTGAACAAAACTTCATTTTCAGTTTAATGTGTGTGGTGTTTTCAGTGTGAAAAAACAGAACATAACAAACCTACCTGATATGATTCTGAAGATAGCCCATTTAGTTTCAAGACGAATTTGAATGAAGAGTAAGATGCAGATGAAAGAGGAGGCAGGAGAGAAGGAAAGGTAATGTCTGCTACAAAGTTGAACACCTTTCATACCAGGAAAAAGCAAGAGAAAGGTAATGAAGATGCATACTGAGCAACTGTTAAAAGTTAAAAATTCTGAAAGGGTAAATGGAACTAAATTGAAGCTGGCAACCATGTAATTACTGGGAAGGGAAATGATCGTGCTTTTATTGGCTTGGAGATTATGTAGGTGAAAATATTACTGTGGAGAGTGAATCTTAATGTATAAGAAAGGAATGAGAAAAGAGCCTGTGCCAAGAATACTTTCTTATCCTTTTTTCAGCTGTTAAAAAAATCCCCACAAAAAAAGCTTTCCATGAAAATCATGCTTCTTAAACAGAAGGGAATGAATATATTATTGATACCTTCTTCTTTGTAGGATTAGAAGAACTGTTTCTATGTTCAAAATCAGAAGGCATTTGGTAAAGAAATATTAAAGCACATTACAAAACTAAGTCTTACACTATCTATTTATAAGTCTTAAAATAAGTACTTATAGTATCTACTTCCCAGGTATAGTTTAGATCTTTTTCTTTAACAATAAGTCATTTAGCTAAATGTTCATGGATTGTTCTTTTCTCTAATATGACCATATGAAAAAAACCCAAAAATTTCTTGATTGTACAGTGGTGATCATTATTCAGTACTTCTGAGATCTCCTTTACTTTATATGTATTTAAGGTCTGAGTGTTTGGAACACAAATGTCAAACAAAATGATTTGCGCATAATAATAACAAAACCAAGTTTTATTTAGCTTCAATGTAGGCTTAGCAATAGCAAATGAGCTGAAGTATACTTTGTATTCAAATATAAGGACATTTTATTTCCTTTTATTGTAATATGTAAGGAATTACATATTTATTGGGACAATTCCATTAGACTGATAAATAGCGATGGACACAGGAAAAAATAGCATTTTCAAACAAGTCATGAAAGCGTACTTTTTTTCACATTCTTTCACTGTAAAAGCAGATGGTATGGTTATTCTGGCTCATTCCAGTAGGTTCAGAGTTCTCTAAAAACCGTAGCTAGAAAAGCCAGAAGGTTACTGTCAGTTCCCTAAAAGCTGAAATGATTTATTTCTTGTGTCTGTTTTGTTGGAGTGAGTGGATAGCTTTTTTCCTATATCATGTAGTTGAAAGGAAGCATTTTCTTCAGAAAAGTAATTTTATTTAGGCGTGCCATAACCTGGTATAATCAGGTTCTAAAATATCAGATTTTAAGAAAGCCGTTATTATGCAAAGTCAACTGAGCAAAAATACATTATTATTTCAGAATTAAGGAAAAACAATTTAAGAAAAAGCAGACCTTTTAAAGGTCATCTTAATTCTTACTATATGCCAGAATGGCCAAATTGTTCTTACAAATGGGAATGATTTTTATTTTTGAAAAATCTTACTGTTAACAAGACTTGAATTTATGAATGAGTCTTTGAAGGAGTCCTTCTCTGTTAGATACCCACTAGGTAATATTCATCATCTGCCATTCTTAAAGTCCTTAAAGCGGGTGACTTACTTATTTACTTAATCTATTTAATCTCCGAAAATATTAATTTCAGGTTCTGATCTGTATGACTACAATGATTCAGCTGCAAAGCATCGTTTCTAATTTGCATTAGAAAAATTGTCATTTTTGTCATATCCCACTCTAGGGAAAATATGAAATGTAATTGTTTAGTAGATTTCAGTGGTAGCTATTGTAATACACTGTACCCAGAAGTGTACTAGGGAAATTAATTCTGACATGAAGTTTGAAGTTAAAATGGAATATAATTATATGACAAAACATAAACCTTTTCCTGTAAGTAAAATCAAAACCCATCTTTTTTAATGAGTTTCAAGGAACTAAAAATAACTGAATGACAAATACAGAAAAACATGATGTAAAGCTTGTGGTTCTCAAAGGAAACACATTTAAAGAAAGAGTCATACTCTTTGAGAACCCATATAGTATATTTAGAGACTGGAATTGCATAGTGGATGAGTTTACACAGCAAAGGTCTAAGCAAGTTCTGCCTTGTAAAGATATGAAACCTAATTCAACATCCATATGTTCACTCATGGTATGTAACTGACCCCTAATGTTAAATGGAAAATGTGGTTTAATGCAATCAGAAGGTGACATAAATCTGTGTTACTGTAATTTGTGCAAGAATCTGTAATTCTACTCAGGATATTAATTTAGGCATTGATTGATGTCTAAAATTGAGGTTATAGTTTATATGAGTGAAGGTACTAACTCAAGTTTGTCATGGTTTTCTTTCTTTATTCTGATTTGGTTTCATACCAGACATCCCTTCTTTCTCCATCCAGTACACTTGGAAATAAACTGTGGATGATTTTTCAAAGAGTACTGTATAGTGCCACTGTCATGGTCATGGGTAAGACAGTAAACAGCAAAGACAGTAAACAGCAAATTTTAGTGGAACTAGACTGATGCTTATTATTTATTATTAAACGAACTCTCACCCTTTATTTTTTAAAATTAAATATTTGGAATATTAGTTATTTGATCTAATCAGTTATTTGATCTAAATATTTCTGACACGAACATTTGAGAGGTTGGTGGAGTTATTTTATCTTCACTCAAATTTAATTTTCTATATCCCATTCATGAAACACTATATGAATCTTTCAGAAGGGCAGATAAGATAATTAACAATAGACCTTCGAGAAAAGAACTTTTTTTTCCATAAAGAGTCCTGATATCAAATAGGAACCTTGGTAGGAATGAGCTAGTGTGGGAAAGTTCCACTCTTCTTGAATACGTGTGGAATTTCTAAATGTGAAAGAGATAGACAATGTGTCTAATGTGTACAAATAATTTTCATATTGGTTTTAAGAATCCTGAGTTTCCTTAATCTTCTTTAGGTTTTAGAATATAAATATCCGTGATGAGAAAAATCTTCAGGCTTCTTTTTTTTTCCCCTCTTTTCTCCACATATAAAGGTTTACAACATATTTTGCGTTAGTCCCTTATTACTTTGGCTCTGATCAACAGTCTTGAGAGATACCCACATCTGTCCTTAGGAAGTCTCCATTGATTAAAACCATCAACAACCTTGTAATGTGTCTCTGTAGCATCATTACAGCAAATTGTGTGAGGACTTAAATAAGAAGAAAATAACACTTTAAGTGTCATGTGTAGCCACCTTAAAATAATTCTATTTAGCTCTTCCATTTAAATTAGGTTAGGAAAAAATCCTACCTTCCGTTAATACTTACTGTGCACTTGCATTAAAAAATATTAATTTTAAGCAGCAATGAAGAATTTTAAAATATTCTGCAGAGAAATGCACACACAAACTATATTAATTGAGCTCTAAATTAGTGATGCTAAACAATGAAAGCAAGGAAATGCACAGCGAAGCAGGAAATGTACCATATGTTATTGTATACCTGGGCACAATGGGGACACTGTCTTAATGGATTTCTTAATGTTCCTGTTGTACTAGATATTGGTGGACATATGGTATGCTGCCTTTTTATGTGCCTGTGCAGTTTCATGATTTTGTTAGCTGATGTTGATAGCATTTTCTATTTGTCTGCTGTAAGAAAAAAAGGACTTTAAAATTATTTGCTTATTTATCTGGACTTCAAAACCCATGCATTTGATTTTGCTTATTCATTTGTATCTCACTTATTTATTCTTATTTTTCTTTCTAAAGCAGCTGAATATTTTATTATTACTCTTTCCATAGTTTTAGTCCCTGTCTGGCAATAACTTGGCAGACAGTTGTGTAGTCCTTCCATGTAAGGAAGGGTTTTGACTCACTCTCTTTGGCCAAACAGGCAGCTAAAGTGACAGCAAGAGCTGCAGAGCTGACCAGGATTTGCATGACCAGGATGTTCATAGAGGCTTAAATAGACCATTCATTACTGCTGTCACATGGAATACAAACATTGAAGTCACAAAAGTGCAGAAGTATTAAAAGAAAACTTATAAACAGAGAAGAGCAATCGAGGCTTTTCATTTACTTTCATTTACATGTTACGTACTCCAGTTTTACCTTGGCAAAATTCCCTTTGATAAAGCAGTGTACGCAGGGATTCTTACAGATGTTTGAAGACTGCTGTAAGCCAGCATAGAAATGAAAGGAAGTTGTTGTACGTTAGCTTGTCAATAACCACTCTTAGGTTGTATGATTCATTACAGATAAGGATTAGTCTTTTAGATAAGATTTTCTATATGCTAATTATTTTTGGCAAGTGTGTATGCTTTTGTATAAACATTCAGAGCTTACCATTCTATGTATTCATGTACTGTTTTCAGTAGTAGCCTGTATGTGTAACTGCATTAATTTGATTATGAAATAGAAAAATAGAAAAGGAAAGCCTTACTTTTGCATAGATATAAGATAGACATGATATCTAGAAACACTAGAAGACAGGGTTTTATAATGTTTAAGTAAGAAATATTTTAAAACAAGTAACTTGATTTGTCTTGAAAATTTCCTCTGTGTATTCCCAGGGAACACCAGGTAACTTAAGCCTGTAGTCATCAGTTTTTAAAAAATTTAATTTAAAACTCTTTCTGTTGCTAATTTGAGGGATTTTATTTTTAGTTTATATGAATATATTTTAGATCGGAGAAATGAATAGAAAAGTAAAGAACTGTGAATGGTATTGCACTAATATATTCACATAATAACAAAGGGTTGTTAATAGAACTTATCTATAATTTAATAAGGCAAAGTTATTATTGGAAATCATTAAAGTTATTAAAAAGGAAACAGCCTTCTTTTCTGAAAAAATTCCAGTGAAATTCTGTAATGACAACTAAGTTTCTGATCAACCTAGTCTTATGTATCCAGCAGGGTGAAGAATTTCCCAATTTATTTATTCTTACTTATGTAGAACTTGGCAATTAGTCTGCATCTGGAATAATTAGTGGGCATGTTCATCAGTAACATCATGGTGTCTCTGGTGCAGTAAGCAATGACATTGCTATGTTAGCTTTTATACTTTAGCAACTTACTTAACGCAGAGTTATTTTGACATGTGATGCTGGGTTTTTCTAAGAACACAGATGTTTTCCAAATATTAGGCAGATTAAATAGATGTGTATGAATGATGGCATGACTGGCCTGTTGACACTGCCAGGGATTGGGTTACAGCTACGAAGAAGTAACTGGGGACCACCGTGTTCCACAGTTTGGTAAAAAATCTCAGGTTCTTTGATGTGTTGTTCAGACATTGTTTGCAAGACTTTTAGGGTCGCAGAGTTAAGATTAAACTAATGGGTTTGCAAATGCTCTTCTGAAAAACTGTTCCTATAAAAAAGGCAAGATATGCTGTGGCTTTTGCTAGGATTTCAATGAAAGTGCTAAGATGACATGCAGAGAATGGGAGATGTATGCCCCTAGGCTTAAAGCACAGAATATTCGCAATTAGCCATGGATGAGATAAAAACTAATAAAATATAAACACAATTTAGATCTGCCAGGATTTATGAATTCTTACATGCAATTGTCTAGGGCAGTACTGAAACTCCTAAAACTAGCTAAACGTGTGTTGTTCTGTGCATGGCTACTGTCTATTTACTGTGTTCTGAATTCCAGAGAACATTATAACCTGTTTCTTGTTCTACTGCACATTGTTATTGAGAATGTGATTTATCAACCTAAAATTGATAAAACTTAATATATTTTAGCATGTTTATGCTTTAATGATAATCTTTATGATGATTAAGCTTTGGTAAATAATCTCTCCCTATTGCTATTAATGCAATAAGAAGACATTATGCTGGACTAGAGGCTAGAACTTTGTCAAATGAGGGGTCTGAGTCATTTTGGATCTTTTTCCCTGTTCTCCAATTTCCTTTCTTCCAATAAAAAGACTCATGTGTTATACATAAGTACTTTATATGTCTCTTGAATACCAATAGTATCACAGCTCAGAACTTTCAATCAATAAATAATGGCTCCTAGACATCAAAAGTGAAGCAAGCAAGTGTAGCCTGCTTTTCACTGTGAAAGACAATTCCAAGTAATTGCTCTGAAACCCTATACTTTTTTCTTCTTTATCAAGGAATCAGTTGAAAAAGTATCCAATGTGTACTATAAAGTTAACAATACTGAAAGATTTTCTCATCTAAATTCTACTATCTCTTGCTGAAACTTTTTTCTTGGAAGAAATTTTATCTGCAATTGTTCTGAACTTAAACTGTCTTTTCTGCTTAGGGTTGTGGTCACACTTTTTTAAAAAATTCGTTTCAGAGTAAAGAGACAGAAGAAAGTGAACTCAGGATTTGGGACCAGACAAAGTTCCTTGTATGTTGCTGGAGATTCTACCAAGACAGTGAGTGAAAATGCAGGAGATGATCAAACAGCCCTTCATCAATAAGGATAACAGTAAAGAGAAAGGAGAAAGGACTTATGCTCTTCAAAAAGACTTACAGGAAAATTTGCTTGAAGAAGGTCATGCCAGACATGTATGAGAATATTGTATGTATTGTTTCTATTTATGCCAATTTTTTTTATAAGAACCAAGGAAAATATGCTAGTGTCACTGTGGAACAACTTAGAATTTTGAGTGGCAAATGTCTGCCTTTCCTTTCCAATTGTCTAAATTGCTCTCTTCTAAAGCAAAAGGTGGACTTTAAATAACATTTTCCATAGTTTACATTTGGGAAAAAATCTTTTTAAATGTACATGGCGTTAGAGACAGATTCACATTTAGTCCTGGGAAGACAGTGAATCTGAAATAGAAGTCAATGGTTTGTTTCTTGTTTGCTCCTGACCTGGTTTTTTTTCCATACAGCAATGTGCTGTATGAAACTCTTTCTCAGGTTTCCCAGTTCAATCAGGTTGACATGCATAATACATCTTCTTTCATTCAAAAAAACCCCAACATAAGATTTAAAGAAGAAAAGTTGTTTTATTTTAAATACCTGAATATTATTACTTGTACATTTAGATTAAGAGTACCTTTTCTCTTTTTGTTTCTAATAAGCATGATGTAATAGAAATACATAGAAATAATGCATCTCAAATTAATGTTAATGTATATACCATATTTTATTTAAATTTGAGTTTATTAATTGTACATGTAAAAATGGTAAATATAAGAAGTAATATGAATACATTAAGGGAAACTGCACAAGCACATTTTCAGAATTTTATAAAATCCATGATTTATAAAAACAAGAGCCACTTTCAGCCGCCAAGTCAGACACAAATTATAATGGGTTGATGTTTGCCATACACAGTTGTTAATGAGCATACATAGATTCTGTTTCAAAAAAATTCTATCAACTTGTTCTAATTGCTCAGCAATGTGTTTCATGCCTTAAATCCCTATAAACTGAAAACTTCTAAGAGAATTCTAGTGATATTGAAAGGCAAAAATACTTCCCCTGCCACTAATACATTACATTCTCCTTCTAATCCTGCTGCAGAGGTTGTGTGACTTCTCAATTTGTCTTGTAATTTACCGAGGACCATAGAAGAAGAAACAGTTATTTTCACAATTGGTAACTGTGCAGTAGAAGTCTTTGTGAAGTCAGTGTGTGTATATTTAAAAATTGCTTAGCTTCAAGTGCAGGCTGGTCAAGTTCACAAATGGAAAGCATTAAAGATTATTAATGGATAATTAATAAGATTATAACATTAATGGCTATTAATAAGATTATTAATTACACAGAAATCACATTTTGTCCAGGAATATTTTTTTTTTAATGCAAACTTCCTCCATTTCTGAGCTTCCTGGTTCAAAGTTTTATATTAAATAAAAGAGATCTGGTCTTGTTCCATGCATTGTGAAATGACACACTGACTTTCTCTAAAACTCCATCTGCTTTTCTTATGCCAGCATCTTCATGAGACTCCTATGTGTAACATAGCTGTATTGAAAATGTCCATGTGCACAACAGAAATGGAAAGTGCATAATTATTGATTTTCAAATGCTGCTGCAGCAGCCAAATGTGTGTCTATGATTGCACTGAAGCACTTGAAAATACAGTAATGCAGCAAAATAGCTTATGATATTAACTTATATTGTTTTGATAAGCTTTAGAGGCAAGACCTTTTTATTTTTCTCTGACAAGCCATTAGAAATATGGTGCATTTAGAGATAAAGCCCTAGGGTTTCAGCAATTGGGCAAAATATCCTTAAGCTCTTTTCAGCCCACAGTCATATCTGTGGCTAAAAATCAAGTTTAATAATTTTATGAGTTAGGAGGGAAAATCAGATTCTGTCTTTCCGTCCTTGTATCTTCGCAAGGAAAACAAAGAATATTTAATTGGTGATGAAGAACATTTCTGTGCTAACAGCTTGGCAGTGTGACGTGGATATTGATGAAAATCAAACTGGAAGCTATCTTCTGTTGTTCTGTCTGGCTCTACCGTATCAACCTTTAGCACTGCATTGTAATACCCAGCAGGTGCAATATACCTGGATAGTCCGAAGGTTATGATGGCAATAAAATGACCATTAGATGCTGCTAATTTTACAGTTTATATTTCAGAATATCAATATAGTATCTTTTTTTTTTCTCATGAGGAAATTATGGATTTTTGTGGAGTAGTTAATATTCACATTTATCCCAAACACTTCTTTGTTATTGAACACATCTAACTTTCAAGTGCCTTCTTAGTAGTGTTACTTAAATTTTCTTGCTTGACTGATAGATCACACAGGATGTTTTCATTTTTCATAATTTCTCTGTATTCCCTGAGTAAGAGAATATTCGGCTACTTCTATTAACTACATAAAATATTTATTTCAGCAACTACATTCACAGAGAACTTCAGAGTTTTCTGTGAAGAAGTAAACCAGTAAAATAGTGACTTGAAAGTAAGCCAAAATGAAATGATACATGATTACCCTGGCTACAGTTGAGAATGTCAGAAAATGTTAATTTATGACCTTTTTATCGTAATACTAGAATGTCTTCTGATCTTAAATATGCACCTATGATATTTGCTATATACCAGTGTACCCATCCAATACTTTTCACATTTCACACTTGTGCAGTGAAGACACACAGCTTAATGCAGAAGAAGTGATTTGCTCAATGTCACTAAAGATAAGTATGGGAAAGTCAGTAAAACTCCTAACCCTAAATTGGGTTGTAAACCATTAAGCTGTTCTCCATCTCTTGAGATGAATGGTGACTGAAAAAATGGATTGCTCTAGAAAAACTTCACAAAATCTAGTCTTTCTCGTTTTCCTTTTTAAGATGATAAATAGCATGAATGTTTTATGTGGATCAGTTTTACAAAGTGATTATAAACACAATAATAGAAAAACATACAAATAATTTTCACAACTGGTAAGTTCCATTAAACTTTGTTCAACACCATAAATATGTGTATTATTTAATAGTGGTATGAATGCAGAAAGACAGGGAAAGATTATTTATATGGTCTGGATGTCAGGTAGTAGTTGATAGGGAAGGAGAGAAGAGAAGAGAAGAGAAGAGAAGAGAAGAGAAGAGAAGAGAAGAGAAGAGAAGAGAAGAGAAGAGAAGAGAAAGAGAAGAGAAGAGAGTTCAGGACTGATCAAAAGTTAGAGCATGTTATTAAATGTTAATTGTCTAAATGCCTCTTAAACACCAATAGACTACCTCTCTGGGAAGCTTATTCCAGTGTTTGACTGGTCCGTAATGTCCATGCTAAACCTCCCCTGATGCAGCTTTGATTCTCTCACGTGTCCTATCACGGGATACCCACAAGAAAAGATCAACACCTCTCTCTCCACTTCCCCTCCTCAGGAATCTTTAGAGAGCAACGAGGTCACCCCTCAGCCTCATTTTCTTCAAACTAGACAAACTCAAAGTACTCAGAAACTCCTCATAGGACATTTCTCCCAGCCTTTTCATCAGCTTCTTTGCCCTCCTCATTAAAAGACCTTCACATCCTGCTTAAACTTTGGGGCCCAGAATGACACAAGTTATTCACCTCTCTTGTCCAGCTATTATATGATGTTTGATGCATGCCAGAATGAGATTTACCTTCTTGGCAGGCAGGACACACTGCTGATTCATAATGAGCCTGATGTCAACCAGTAGCCCCAGATCCCTTTCTGCAGGGCTGCTCTCCAGCCATTCCTCTCCCAATTTGTACTTGTACTCAGCATTACTCCATCCTACGTGCAGAATCTAGCATTCAGACTTGTTAAACTCCATTACGTTAACCACTGTCCAACACTCCACTATCTAGATCCCTCTGCAAGACATCTTGTCCCTCAAGAGAATCAACACAACTTCCCAGTTTGATATCATCAGAAAACTTGATAATGGTCCATTCAGCTCCTGACTCCAGATCATTTATAAATATATTGAATAGACCTAGTCCTAGAACTGAGCCCTGAGGAACACTGCTGGTGACCAATCACTGGCCAAATACAGCTCTATTCACTAGAATCCTTTGAGCTTTACCTTTCAGCCAGTTCTTCACCCCATGCATTGAGAACCCACTCATTCCACAGCTGGACAACTTGTCCAGGAGTATGTTGCAAGGAACAGTATCAAAAGCCTTACTAAAATCCAGAAAAACCTCATCCACTGCCTTCCCTTCATTCACTAACCTTATCCACTTCCCTTCATTCACTGGTGACCTTACCATATATCAAAATAGTTAAATAGGAATTTTTTCTCTGTGAACCCATGTAGACTGCAAAATTTGCTTTCTCATTCCTAAATAAAGCACTGCTTTTCTGAAAGATGTCCCAGTCTCCCTTTACAGTGCTTTTGTAAATACTTTTCAAACTAAATGCCACAACGTTTACTTATTCCACTATTTACTTGATAAACAATAGAGAATAACTATGAAGACCATATGACCAGTCCTGAGCTTTGTCTCCAATAGGGTGAGAGCTATCAAATTTAATTAAAACTGGTGATTTTTTCCTCATGAAATCTCTACCTTTTTATTCCCCAAGTCCTACTGTCTCCATGACTTCCATGCTTAAATCTTACCACAAATGAAGGGTTACCTCAGAGTAACGTGAAGCTATTTTCCTTGCTTTAATACAAAGCTTAAATGCTTTTACTATGTTTTATGGAAAAATTATTTGTTTCCCAACTTAAATGCCTTATGAAAGCTTACACATAATTAAATTGATCAGATTCTCCTTTTGCAGTGTTGTGGTGGGTTAACTCTGAGTGGATGCCATGTGTCCACCAAGCTGCTCTTATGCCCCCTTTTCTACAAGAAAGAGGGAGAAAATAAAATGAAGGAGCTCAAGGATCAAGGTAAGGATAGGGTGAATACTTACCAATTACTGCCATGGGCAAAACAGATTCGACTTGGAAAAGTTTAATTTGTTGCAAATTAATAACAGAGAATGATAGTAAGAAATAAAAGAGAAAAAAAAACAAAACCCCCAAAAAACTAAAAAACATCTTTCCCTCCCCCATCCCTCTTCTTTCCAGCTTCAACTTCAATCCTTCACTCCTGACTCCTCTACCTCCTTCCTTCAAGGCGTGCAGGGGGATAAGGAATATGATCAGTCTCTAACAACTCCTCTCTGCTGCTCTTTCTTCCTCACACTGTTTCCTTGCTGCAGCATGGGACACTGTCCTTCATTAAGTGCTCCAACATGGGTCCTTCTCATGGGACACGCTTGAGGAACAGACTGCTCCATCATGGATGCCCTACGGGCTGCAGGTCCTGACAGGGGCGTCTTCCTGTGCAGGCTCTCCACAGGCTGTNGAATACAACAGGATAATCACCTCTCTTGTCCAGCTATTATATGATGTTTGATGCATGCCAGAATGAGATTTACCTTCTTGGCAGCCAGGACACACTGCTGATTCATAATGAGCCTGATGTCAACCAGTAGCCCCAGATCCCTTTCTGCAGGGCTGCTCTCCAGCCATTCCTCTCCCAATTTGTACTTGTACTCAGCATTACTCCATCCTACGTGCAGAATCTAGCATTCAGACTTGTTAAACTCCATTACGTTAACCACTGTCCAACACTCCACTATCTAGATCCCTCTGCAAGACATCTTGTCCCTCAAGAGAATCAACACAACTTCCCAGTTTGATATCATCAGAAAACTTGATAATGGTCCATTCAGCTCCTGACTCCAGATCATTTATAAATATATTGAATAGACCTAGTCCTAGAACTGAGCCCTGAGGAACACTGCTGGTGACCAATCACTGGCCAAATACAGCTCTATTCACTAGAATCCTTTGAGCTTTACCTTTCAGCCAGTTCTTCACCCCATGCATTGAGAACCCACTCATTCCACAGCTGGACAACTTGTCCAGGAGTATGTTGCAAGGAACAGTATCAAAAGCCTTACTAAAATCCAGAAAAACCTCATCCACTGCCTTCCCTTCATTCACTAACCTTATCCACTTCCCTTCATTCACTGGTGACCTTACCATATATCAAAATAGTTAAATAGGAATTTTTTCTCTGTGAACCCATGTAGACTGCAAAATTTGCTTTCTCATTCCTAAATAAAGCACTGCTTTTCTGAAAGATGTCCCAGTCTCCCTTTACAGTGCTTTTGTAAATACTTTTCAAACTAAATGCCACAACGTTTACTTATTCCACTATTTACTTGATAAACAATAGAGAATAACTATGAAGACCATATGACCAGTCCTGAGCTTTGTCTCCAATAGGGTGAGAGCTATCAAATTTAATTAAAACTGGTGATTTTTTCCTCATGAAATCTCTACCTTTTTATTCCCCAAGTCCTACTGTCTCCATGACTTCCATGCTTAAATCTTACCACAAATGAAGGGTTACCTCAGAGTAACGTGAAGCTATTTTCCTTGCTTTAATACAAAGCTTAAATGCTTTTACTATGTTTTATGGAAAAATTATTTGTTTCCCAACTTAAATGCCTTATGAAAGCTTACACATAATTAAATTGATCAGATTCTCCTTTTGCAGTGTTGTGGTGGGTTAACTCTGAGTGGATGCCATGTGTCCACCAAGCTGCTCTTATGCCCCCTTTTCTACAAGAAAGAGGGAGAAAATAAAATGAAGGAGCTCAAGGATCAAGGTAAGGATAGGGTGAATACTTACCAATTACTGCCATGGGCAAAACAGATTCGACTTGGAAAAGTTTAATTTGTTGCAAATTAATAACAGAGAATGATAGTAAGAAATAAAAGAGAAAAAAAAACAAAACCCCCAAAAAACTAAAAAACATCTTTCCCTCCCCCATCCCTCTTCTTTCCAGCTTCAACTTCAATCCTTCACTCCTGACTCCTCTACCTCCTTCCTTCAAGGCGTGCAGGGGGATAAGGAATATGATCAGTCTCTAACAACTCCTCTCTGCTGCTCTTTATACCTCACACTGTTTCCTTGCCGCAGCATGGGACACTGTCCTTCATTAAGTGCTCCAACATGGGTCCTTGTCATGGGACACACTTGAGGAACAGACTGCTCCATCATGGATGCCTTACGGGCTGCAGGTCCTGACAGGGGCCTCTTCCTGTGCAGGCTCTCCACAGGCTGTGGCTTCAAGCACGTCTACATGTTCCAGCATGGGGTCTTCCGTGGGCTGCAGGGGGACAACCTCCTTCAATACAGTTCTCTCCAGGAGCAGCAAGGGAACTTCTGTGACACCTGGGGTACCTCCTCACATCCTTCTTCTCTGTCTTTGTTGTCTGCAGAGTTGTTCCTCTCACACTTTTCTCAGCCCTCTCTCTTACAGCTGCTGTGTAGCATTTTTACTCTTTCTTAAATATGTTATCACCAGCTTCACTGCTGGACCCAGTTTTGGCCAGTGGAGGATCCAATTAGGAGCCATCTGGAACTGTCTCAGTCTGACATGGGGGCAGATTCTGGTGTCTTCTCACAGAGGCCACCCCTGCAACCAAAATTCTGCCACATAAACTCAATGCAAGTGTCTTTATTCCACTAGTAAAACATTTCTTTCTGGATTAATTTGAACAGTGAAGAAAACATAAATTAGACTCAACTCACTCCAGATTTATTCTACCAATACTCTATTATTGCGATCTCTTGTATCGATTCTTTTTGAGCTATGTGAATTATCCAATACAACCCCAGTTATACTGCAGTATAGCATTGTGATATTTCTCTGTGGTTGATAACAACTGTTTCCAATACTGTCATTCATTATACTAATTATGGATGAAAAGTCAAGCATACAAAAATGACACAACTTGATCTACAACCATAGAAAAAGCTCACCTCATTAATTGCTAGTAAATTAAAATCGTTTCCAAAAAAGCATACTGTGGGTTTCTGTTCTGTTAATAATACAGAGACTTTCTATAACTTATAAGTATGTGTAGGTTGAAGCAAATGTCATATTAAGTGGTGGGTTACTTTTTCTAGAGCTTCAGATTTTGCTAGCAATTTCATTCAACCCTGGCATAGGCATGCTAGATAAAATCTTGTGTTTTTCTCTGCACTTACATAAGTACAAATATTGTCTAATGAGAGAGATGTCTAATGCTTAAGAAAGACGTATTTTATTCAAAGTAGAATAGGTTCAGAAAGAATAGTCGAGGAAAATTCTTTTTATAATGCCATTATCTTAGAAAGTATTGCTCAGTAGCTGTGAAGTAAAGGCACTCCGCTAGAAGGTAGAAAAATCCCCTTAGGAGGAGCTAGAACCAGTTTTCTTAATGTTTTGCTTTTCTGTTTGTCTTTCAGCCTGGTTGGCAACTTTAATTGCAGAGATTTGAAATAAAAGTAACTACAGGGTATTTATGAACCTTACCTTTCATTTGTTTTTCTTCCATTTAAGTGTCTCAAATGCGGAGCTTTAAGATGAATAGAAAACGTGTTCAATAACAACATGATTTGATTTGATTCTTTTCAATTTTTCTTTCTGGTAAGGAAAAGTTACTTTTTTTTCTTTTTTTAGCTTTGAAGTACTTTTCCCCTAGTTTTTCTGCCAAACTGAAAAATCAATTACTACAATCCCTTTATAATGCTGCATGGAACAGCACAGGCTTTTAATGCTGCATGGAACAGTATAGGCTTATGGATAGTTAAAAGAAATCTGTCCACAATGACCATATAAGCACCTCAAAGTTAAGTTACATGGCACGTGATTATCAAATACAGACAAAACAAAATACAAAAAAAAGCTAAAGTTGTTTGTTTGTGGGGTTTTTTATATATGTATTCTCTTTTTCAGTGCTAAGCATCTTCATTTTATTTTTAATAAGCATTGTAATTGTGAACTCTGTTCCTCTTGCTCTTCTTCATCACTTTCTGTCTTTGATCTTTTTCTCAGCCTATTAATATATAGAGAACTTGGTCTTTTTGAGCTTTTTGCTCCTCTCTACAAATTTATTCTACTTGTTCTTTTGCCTTGCTCATAAAAACTACAACTTTTCAGTCTGCAATCAAATTTTAATATATTGATTTTCACAATATATTTTATATTGTTATTACAATATATATTTTTTATATTTAAATTCTGAAAATAATTCTTTTCCTGCAGAATTAAGTTAAAATATATTTCTGTTTGTAAAACTCACACTATCTCCTTTGTGCTCAGCAATGTAACTTGTACTGGTGTATGTTTTAACTTTCTTAGTTTATTTGCGATGAAACAAGGTTTGAAACTTTTCCTATCTGTACAAGGCAGTTCAGGAATATGAACTTACAGAATTCCCTATGCGCTCTATGTAACTGCAGTGCCAATAATGTTACATAGTTCTATTTTCTTTTTAAAATGTTTATCTTTTAATTCCATGTACATTTTAATTTTTTTTATATATTTTTAGAGTTTGTTTTTTTTTTTTCAAAATATTCTCAAGGTACAAAGATGATCACAGGGGTTTTACCAATTCTAGAAGAAGGTGCATTTTGTCTGCCCCAAAGAAGCCTGAGATGTGATTTGCTGTCATCAGCAAATAACATCTGGAACTTCTTTTTTAGAAGTATTAAATATCACTTATGCATTCTTCCACTAAAAGTTGTCGACTTTTTTGGTTTTGCTGCATTTTAGTTAACAATACTGGCTTTGTTTTGTCTCATTATTCAAACCTTTTATCATGTAATATGTAGCCAGCAGCACTAATTTACAAAATACTAAATATAAGAAAGGCTTAGTGGTATGGACGCATTAAGGGAAAATATGAAATCTTTAGAGTTATTGTAAATTTTTAGGGTGAAAATTCAAAAGTTTTTTCACCATAATCAAAATACACCTCTATGTGCCTTTAAAAAAAATGAAGCACAAGTTAAGCTGTAAGCATAGAAAGGTTAATTAGAATGCTTTATTGTTTGTTAGCTCTGTAATCTCCTTCCTTTGAGCTTGTCATAGACATGGTTTTTTGCATATTTTGGGTTAAAAGCAATAAAATATTGTTAATATGGATGAGAAAATGCAGGAGTGTTTTTGGAACATAAACAGGACTCCTTTCAAGGAGAATGGAGACTAGACATATAACCTGGCAGGTTTGAGGTTGCTTAAAAGCTGAAAATCACCATCTTCTCAATGATATTAATTGAAGCCACTGAAATTCTCAGAGTTTGCATCACTGTGCATTCCAACCTACATTAGAGGGAAAAGAGAAAATATTCTTTTAACTATACATAGGATGAGAGGTTTTTAATGTATTCAGGGAAATAGGGAACTTTATCAGCTACTTGAAGTCTTTCATATTTTAAATTTGATTTAAAATATATGTGGTTGAAAAAATATAAACAAGATCTATAAATGTGACTCCTCTGCAGTTCTTTATCTTACTGAATTTGTCTGTTTGCTTTTAGTTATAATTTATAGTCCTTTTTAACCGAAGACTACCCTAGATTTTTCAGCAGGAAAAAAACCACAATGATAATCAGATACAACACTGACACAGAAGTCATAATGAAGATATATTTCAGTTATGAATTTTATTTCCATTTCACCTTGTTTGTATACATGGAAGAATGTTACGCTTCAGTCCTTCCAATCATCTCAGTAAAATGAAGTTTAATCCTTCAAAACCTAGAACTGTAATTTGCCTTTCTGTCCACACAGGGGATAGGGAAGTCAGTTTCAGTTTTTCATGTTTTTTTTTTCCAGAAACTTGAAGTCTTTCTGTACTGGTATTGTATTATTAGACATTTATTTCTAAACTAATCTGAGTCATACAGGAAGAGGTGCTTTTGTGTTTAAAGTCAATAGCACTCATGCTTTCAATTCTAAATGTTTCAGTATTTTTCCTTTTAGAAACAAAGTTGTTTTAGAAAACAAATAATAAATTAATGTGACTGTGTAGTTCAGTTCCACCTCTAATACTAAGCAACTTTATTTTTCTTCATAGCACTAGGTACTTCATTATTCAAAAGTAAAATATAACTTTATAATTACAGCTAGCAAGACTTTTGCGTGTTGCAATTAAATGGCAAAAAATAAGTTTCAAAATCTTAAATGGAGTACTTAGACTCTTAAAGAGAGAGAAAAAATCAAGATAGCAGAGAGAAAAACTCCTGTCTAAGCTGGTTTATAAACATGAACATTGGAGAAACTATAAAAGTCACATGAAGAGGGCTGACTAAAGACTATTGTCACTATGATATGAAAAAACCAACCTTTTACTATTACAGGTATCACTGTCTTGAAGCTGATCCTAAAGGAGAAAAAAATGCACCATTGTTCTTTAGAACTAATGCACAATATAACTCAAAGCACTCTTTAATTGCCATTTCTTCAAGCTTGACTTCCCATAGTAAAACATTTCACCCATACAAAAAGATATATTTGCCTTCTGAAAATTTAACCATTTTCTTCAGACAGTGCCTTGTGGGAGAGACAAGGAAAGGAAAGACTAATTTTTTTACTCCTAACCAATTTTCAAACAGTAAAAAGTAGATGCTACAGCTCAAAAGACAGCCTTTTCTTGCTAAATACTTTCATTTTTACAGCACAATTTGCTGAAGCACTCTTGAGCAGGTAGGTATTATTGATTTGGCCAAAAGTAAACTGGTTCTGCAATATTTTCAAATCAAAGATTCTTCTTAATGTTGGTTTTTAATTGAACCTTGATGCAGTAACCATCCGAGAGATTAGTTTGAGCATATCAAACTAATGTTGTGGTATTGATTTGGAGGCTGTACAAAGTACGCACAGCATAATCATACATTATGAAAGCTTTTGTGTATTTATCAAAAACAATCCAGAATATCTCACAATGTTAATATGAAAATGCTCCACTGATTATCAATTAATGGACTTCTTATTTGTTCTAGAAAAGTTATAACATTAAAGGGATCAGAATTTGCAAGAATTAAAGTATGGTATTTAAATACAAGGGCTAAAAGATATATACATATACTGTACCAAAAGAAAATATGCTAAGATAGTTGTCCATAAAATGATCAAAGCAGATGCATAATAATGTTTTCATCCTTACATTACACAATATATTGGGAATTATTAGGTTAAATCTTTCTACAACTGTTCTTGAACACTGTGTGGCAGAATTCATGAACTTTAGGAAGAAAATAGTTCATATGGGCTATTTTCCACACTTCCATACCGTACAGGGTTAGGCTGTTTCCACAAATTTAATAAGAAAGAATCCTTTCCAAAGGATATAATTTAAGTTCTATGAAAAATACAATTTTTCATGTTTTTACTATTCAACATTTGCAAATAATAGCTACCATGAGTACATGGTTTAGGTTTTTTTCAGGATTTGTTGTTAAAAATACCGCTGTCCCCCTTTTTATTTTTTTGTTTGTTTGTTTGTCTGTTTGCTTTTTAATTGTGGCTTTGGGATTACATTTTACACTTTCAGAAGTGGTGATATAGGAGTAGGATGGATGTATTTTCTCAGATCTGATTAGAGTAATTAAAACAAAAAAGCGTGATTGGATTGATTGGTTTTTTTACAGTTCACCCTCTAAAACCTGTCAAAACCATCCTTACTGACAATACTTTTTACTGAAAAAAAATCTTACTGACATTTGAATCAGTAGTAGTGGCTGAAAAAAATAATTTAAAATAATTCCAGTAATCAGATGTTTTTAATGTTTAACAGGTGCAGAACTACTAAATTTATAAATGTTTTCAGTGAAATGTATGTGTTTGAAAAGTTTTTTTTATTTACTAACTTTTTACTGATTTATGATAATGTCAAATCAGCTTGAAAAGCACTTCTTAATAGATTTCCTCTAATACTGGTCTTGTGGTCTACTGTGTTTTATAGGTCTATTAATGGTTTTGGCATAAAACCTAGGGTATGCTTATATAAACACTAACAAAACAAATGCAGTATTTCTGAACAAAGCAGAACTGCCATGTCATATAGACATGGAATAGAACTGAACAACCCAGTGACTTTAAGTAGTGCAAGTGAAAAGAACTGCAGCAGTATAAACCGCAAATTTGTGTAATTAGAAACTAATCATGTTTCTCCTAAATCCTGTAGTATATGTGGTCTAAAATGAGAAGAACAAGTAAATCACCAGCAGGTTTCAGAAGCACATTGCTGTTAGTAGAGGAGCACTGGGGGACATCTTATCTAGAAAGCTTCATATAATGCTGCTTGTCAATGTTCTGGAAAGCATATTTCAAATCAGAACAGTTACAGTCAGGGTCTACTAAGGTGGGTATAGAGATGAAGAGTCTTTCATTTGACTAGAATAGTTCGTCAAGAGAAGGACATGGAAACACGCTAGATGTGGGAGAAAGCAACTATATAGGCCACACAACAAAGGCAACATCATACCATAAGACTATAAGTTTATTATGAAAGATTTTGCTTTACAACTAGAACAAAGTCCCTATTCTTTCTTGCGAGGGCACGATGCGTTACAAGTTGAGCGATACAATGATTTCACGAAATTTAAAAGTTATTTAAATTTAAATAAAAGTTATTTAAATTTAAATATAAGTACTATATATTACACGGTGTTAGAACAGAGATGGAAATGTGGACTACAAGACCTTCTGGAGCCTAATGTGTGAGCTTAGCCTGATGTATTAGGAATGACAAAAAGTGATTGAATGACTGCAGTCATCCATCAACCAGGCTGCATGCCGTAACAGTGTGTTCCCACTGCAATAATGTAATGCAAGCATCGATCACACTGTTCCAAGATGCCTGTTGGCCAAGGTATTTAAGAAATATTGTATCTAAACTCATAGAAAAAGTGAGGGTAAAGTGTGGTACTATAGGCCTGTTAACTAAAATGGGCTGTGACTTCAGTCTCTGAAATTCTGCACCCTTTGGAGTATAATAAATAAATTATTTACCTGACTTTGTAAACTGCATGAGAAAGTTTTCTGAGATGTTTGGAATGATCCTGAATATCAAGCAAACAACTGGCTCTGGCACCACCAGCTCAGCCTGCAACTACTGACACCAGGTCAAGCAATACTAGCAACAGTATGTTGTACTACTTCCATATCCTGGCTTCAGGATGAACTCAGGTGAAATCATTCATTTCATAGAGGCTTGCTGCCTTGCACAATGGGAGAATTGACTTTATGAGACTGCAGAGGCCTTTCTCAACTGATAAGGAGAAGGTTGATGACCTGTATACTATGGTTTGAAAGACCCCATAGATTCAGATTTAACTAGCTCCTCAAAACTTGGTCTCTCCGTTGACAAAACTTGTCATAGCATTCAAATACACATTATTCAACTACATTTTTAAGTGACTAGAAACTAGTCCTGAATTCTGTCCCTCCCACAATAGCATAGGGCTGGCTATAGGAAAGTGTTGCATTAACAATTTTTATCTTCTGTGTCTTAATTGCACAGGTGTAAAGTGCCATCAACTCTATCTTGCTCAACAGCAAATTGACATTTTCCTTCTTAGACAACAGCATGAGAATTGATCTCTATGTGAGAACAACAGCTAAAACAGTTGCTTCTTTTTGGGAATTTTTCAACATACAATTCATTGAAATTTTCTGCATGTTACTACATAAGAGTGGCTGGACCTCAACCATCCACAGAGCAGATGACAGCCCTAAGCGCCAGGCTATATTCTCAGTATGGGGTTTTCTCAGGACACCTTCTGTTCCCCTAAGTCCCCAGAGAAGAACTGATTTTCTAAACTTACCATTTTTAATTAGATAGAATTCCACTTTTCTGGCCAAATCTGGTGATTATTCGTATCATCTTCACTTTAAATGAGGAATTACTCTGCTTCTTGGCACAGTGTTCCATTCTTAATTGGCAAAGAGGAATTTATCACAATGGAATAAATTAGTTGATTATTGCATAACATTTTAAAGCATCTTTAATAAAAATACATATCCTTCCTTTCTGACACCAGCGCCACTGCTCAATACAAAATTTAAATTAAGTTTCACACTTGCATTTATTCAAACACTATCCTTTTCATCCAGTACTCCTCCTCTTTCTACAGTAAGATGTTCACTTTACATGTTAGAGAAGTGCAGCTCTTCCAAGCTCCACAGTTTTCTGAAAATCCTCAGCAAAACTCATTTTTTTTTTCCCAAATTATTGTTAAATTATAGCATCATTGTAACAATGATCATGTTTTATTTTCAGTTTATGGATTTGTAACACATAGCTACCAAAAGATATATTAAAAGAAGTATTTTGTATATATGCATGTGTCTATGTCTGTATATGTGTATCTATATCATCCATATCTATATCATCTATATCTATATAATCTATATGTATTAAAAGGACATGGCATTGAAGCTGAAACCTCTTATGCTGGCTGCAAAACATCCATGAAACCATAGATTGTGATTTTACTAATGAATTAGAAACTTGAAATAAAATCTTTAGTAGTATTTGAGGAGCCAACAGATCTCTTCTCTGTAAAGAACGGAAGTTATTTGTTGGTCCCTGGGACTAAGAGCTTTGTAAAAAATAAAAGATGTCAAGAACTGTTCACTGTCTCTGCGGTCAAAATGGTATAGCCTAGCTCACATTCATGTGCCTTTACTCTCTTTTTCCCTTTAAGTGGGCAACATTGAAACTGCTTGTGTGGAATGTGTGGATTTTGCTAATGGATCAAAATCCGGTTGGCGNTTGTGCCAAAATCTGTTTGGGCAGCATAGCAGAATGCCACCTGACATTGGCCGAAGCAGTATGAAGGACTACACCAATGACTAAGCATGCAATTGTAACTGATTATAATGATGATACAATTACAGACCATGATCGTGGTACTATCTCAAAACTGACCCTATTTTATTTATTTGTACAGACAGGACCTATGAAATATGTGAGATAATAAGAGAGGTGTTCAGCAAGTGCAGAATACTAACAGGACATAGGCTGATATTCTTTGCTCTTGTTTCTATGAGAACTATGAATTTTCAAATCCTAGACATCTTTAATGGATTCTGAGTAATGTGTTTTTATTAGCTATTTAGACTCTCTTTTAAGGAAGCCACATGATTCGATACTTAAACTCACAGGTAAATCTCAGGTGGAGTTCAGTCCCTACATAACTAGGCCACATAGGTAAGGGTTTCCTGAAACTTTATCAGTCCTGCTTTGATTTCCATCTGTAAGCTCCCCTTTCTGTGCATTTAGCAATTTTTTTTAAAGCAGGCATACTTTACGTCTTGCTTGTGGATTGACACAGAAAGATATAAATAGTAATCTCAGCATTAAAAGCCAGTTTTAACTTTGGAAACTAGTGAGAAATCAAGGAATGGAATGAGTGCCATGGATGCAGAAAGCACTAGAAAGTAGACATTACCAAATACCACATAGTGGAGGTGTAATACAGTGAAAGAGAATATATCTCAAGTCCTAATTAATACTAGAAAACTAGCTACATAATAGAATTTTTACTTAGTACTATTTAGCTAGAATTTTGAATTGACTTTAAGTTCATAAAGTTTTTCCTTGTGGAAATAATAACTTATTAGTTATATTTTACCTTTATTAATATGCATACATAAAGTGCAAATGATCAGTGAAGTAGCTTACTTACTTTTTTATGTTTTCATTCACAGTGAATAAAGAGTTGTCTTGTCTATATCTTGTAAAACTTAATAACTTGAATCCAACCAGCGTATCAAAAATAGCTATGGTCTATCAGGGTTAACATGACCAAGAAAACACGAAGAACTGCAGTATAAGGAAAACATTGCTTACATTAAAAAAGATATGGGTGGTTAAGCAAAACTTTTCTTTTTAAACAGCAATCCAGCAAGGCACTTCAAGAGAGAGTCACAATCTGAATCCGAAATCATCATGTGGATTTCCTCCACGTTCGAGTAAAGTTAAAAGAAAATTTTTGTTCTAGGTTCATGGCCGGTGCAAAATCACTGTAGAGAATTGTCATGTTTTCAGCTGGGATGGAGTTAACTTTCTTGCTAGCAGCTGGTGTGGTGCTGTATTTTGGATCTGGGGTGAGAAACCATGATGACAGCCCACTGATTTCTTTCACTCTTGCTAAGCAATTAATCCTTTTCTGCTCCTGGTACTGTCCTGCCTGTAAGCAGGCTGGGAGAGCACAAGAAGTTGGGAGGAGATACAGCTGAGACAGCTGACACCAGTTGATCAAAGGAATATTCTCATGAGTTCATGATCAGTATATAAACCTGGGGAAGAAGGGAGGGGAAGGGGGAGAAATGTTCAGAATTGTGGTTTTTGTCTTCCCAAGTAATTGTTATGCTGATGGAGCCCTGCTTTCATGGAGATAGCTAAGTACCTGTCTGGGTAGCAGTGAATTAATCTCTTTCTTGGTTTGTTTTGTTTGTGTGTGTGTGTTTGTTTCTGAGTATTTCTTTTTAATTTATCCTTTTTTTTTGGTAATTGAATTCCAAACTTAAATTTTGCACTACCTATTAAACTGTCTTTATCTCAACCCATGAGTTTTTCCTCATTTCTACTCTTCTGTTTCTCTTCCCTATCCAAACTGGGAGGAGGGAGTGAGTGGCTGCACGGTACTAGCTGCTGGCTAGGGTTAAACAACAAGATTTTTTTTTTTTTTACTTCCCAGCTTTCTTTGGAATCAATGTAGTCCTTATCGTGGCATTACAATAGTTTAAAATCTCTTTGTGTAAGTAGTCATAAATGTATTTTCTCAATAGATTAATGTCTTGTGTCAGTGCTTACAGTGTGCCCTAAAAGCTTTTTCTATTTCAATCCAGAACTGCTTTTTCTTTTTTTCTGCTCTAGGACCACATTTTTCTCATTAAAATTTTGTCATTAAATTACTATTAAGTACTTCAATGGTATTTCAGAGCTGATTATGTATGATGGGCAAACCCAGATAAGCTTTTCAGTCTGAGTCCTGGACAATAGTGATGATGAGTTCTTTCTGTTGATCTGTACATGAAACATTGCAGAATCATGACTTCCTTTGCAAGTCTGATATCATCAAGGTCCAGTTGGAGGTTCAGTCAAGTTTTTATTTTTGGAAGCTAATACACCTAAAGGTATCAGCTTGGCAGTAACAAAAACTAAGAGTAAAAAAGTTATTCTGTTATTCCTCATTATATAACCTGGGGAAAAAAAAACCCTATCAGATGGAACTGCAGGTTTTTTTGGGGAAATATTCTATATAAACTGTCAAATACTCTGATTTGTCATGTACTGAGTCCTTTTCAGCTTTCTCTGTAGCATGAAATACCTTGTTATTTTACTTGAATTCATTGAATTATCCATGAAGTTATACAAAAAAATCCTGAATATTTGGCTTTATTTCTCTAAGTATTAAAATAATCCTTCTTTCCTCCCTTCATGATGAAAATAATGCTTTTATTTGTGTAGTTTGTATAACCTAAAATTATTATAGGTTTTTTAGATGCAGATGCTATAATGCAGATTATCTGAACTGGTTAACCTCAGCATAATTTCTCTCATGCAGCCTCCTGAAATCTCAAAAATTCAGAGGAAAACCAAGAACCACAGATAAGGTACTGTTGACCTCCAGGACCTCTCTGGGCCTCTGAAACTTAAAGGGCAGAATATATAACTTATTGATGGATAGGGAATATAATAAGCAAAGTCCATGTCAGTGTCCTCCATTCTCAAAAGCCTTTTTTAGTTTGAGATGAATGGTCCAAATCAGGATACTTTGCATAAATAATAGTTGATTGATTGATTACTTGGTGAAGATGTGTTTATTACTCAAAACTGTTTTATTTTGGAATCAAAGTGATTACTCAGGCTTATAAAAATGAAAAGTTGTGCAGAGTACATATGGTTTAAAAGTTAAAATTTAAATGCATTTAAAAGTATTTTTACAGTTCTGATGTGAATTATTAACTTTTTGTTTGATTTGGTGATACATAGAAATAATTGTGGCTTGTATTGCCATTTCTGAGTTTTTCTTTTCATTTATCCTTTTTTTTTTTTTGGTAATTGAATTTCAAACTTAAATTTTTTATCAGGTTTTAGAGTCTCTCAGTATAATTTTGTCTGCTTTGCAATTCTACTTTTTCTTCCAAACACCAAGTGCTTGTGAAGAGAAATGAGACCACTTCCTCTGTCTCCTCTCATTTGATGTAACTTGTATGCATGTCCTGGCTAAATTGGCAAGAATTTTGTTTAATAGAAAAGATGGGGAAAAAATGTTTACCATTAAAAGCAGAATAAGAAACATATGTATTCTTTTACAGTTGTTTAGCAGCAGAAAGCCTGAGGTGCAATAATTCTTAAAAAGGATTGAAGACACATATGCTGAAAAGAAATGAGTGACTTGACTTACAGACTGACAGCAAACATTAACATGTCCTAGGGATTCCAATTGCATTTTAGGCAAATCACATCATAACCTTATCTTTCAGAAATCATTGATACCGTATCCTCCAGGAGATCTAGTTGAGAACAAAGATCTATCTAGGGGACAGCTCAGCAGTATTTTGAGACCAAGGTTGTAGTCGTTGTCATCATCTACAGAAAGAGAGCCTGCAAACCTACTTTCCCAAGTATAGGACCTTTAAGTTCCTAAGCATTGCTTCTAGCCTGAGAAACACTATAACATGCCTGAACATGGGTTTCTGAAGGTCTGAGCAGCCTGTAGGGTGCTCATCTCAGTCATACAATGAGGATGCAGATATGGCATGTTGCACAGAATCTTTCTAGGTAGCTGATATGTAGTCAAAAAGAAAGCATCTCTCCAAATAGGCTAGGGGCCACTTGCACAGGGTTTTGAGGCCAAATGGGATGGCACCACTTGAAGCCAGGTGCTCTCAGAATTCCATTTGGTCTCCTCTGGCTGGGGCCACGGCAACACCTGGGAGCACCCTGGGCAATGCCAGGTCCAGCCTCCACTGGGAACGTGCTGAAAACAGCAATATGGAAATGCTAGTGATCTGTGTTATCTGTTTTACGTAATGGTAAAATCATAAATCAGGAGAAATTACAGTATATACTTTTCACCTTCTATTAGAGTTCAGTCTTCCCCTGATAGGAAATCACTCTCTCCAGAGAGAAGGTGCTGATCCTAGATTTATTTCTGAAATACTCTCTAGCTTCTAGAATTACAGAATCTACATCAACAGCTGGGGCTCACAAACTGGATATATATTTTTAATAAGAAATATTTAAAATCTTTATTTTAATTGCCAGTGGTCATACATCATGCACTAGCTTGCTGCCTTTTTTGAACATGGACATACACTGCTTTCATTTATTAAGTTACTGATCATTCATCTAAGGCTAGGGATCTAAGAGATGGAAAATTGCTTGTGTTTCACATGCTACATTCAGCCACAGTAATCTAGTATTTCTCCATTACAGTAGTGTGTATGAAGAATGATTTACATTAGGCTTTTGTAATACAATTCTCTTTTAACTCCCAAGACCGTAGGACATATATTGATATTCCTCACTTACTTTTAGTATGAACATGAGGTGCCTGAAATCTGTTTCTTAAATCAGAACTTAACGCTTCCATCTCTGCTTTGTGAATGACCTCTTTCTGAATATCCCCATGAAAGGGGATAATATTTTCAAGGCAGGAAGCGGGAGGCATTGCTCTATTTCACTGTTTCTGCTGCATGAATTAAATGTGATTAAACTGATGGCAAGGTTTCACTCTTAAAATGTTCATTCCTGAGAGAAACGGAATAGTAAGTTTTGTTTAGCAGATATTCAGCTGAAGATTGTGTATTCAGGAAACACTTTCTAGACTGCATAAGGCAAATACTTGTAGTATTTGTCAGCTCACAGTCCCTTGAAGCTATTAAAATGATCAAATCAATTTCATTTATAACCATGACCTTTCTCAAATGTATTATACCAGCTCTATTCCAGGTAATTTATTTAGTTAAGTCTTGGTCTTGCTTGCTTCTGTTAGGATTATAAAGAAATATAAAATTAATTTTGATTGGGGCAAGTAAGCTGAACAATCTGACTTCCACAGTTCTAAAATTCACTCAACAATGGGATGTTAAGAGATATAAAATTTAGACCTTGTTCAGTGTCAAGAGGGTATGAATTCACATATGGATTCCCATTTATGACAATTTACTGTGCAGCATGAAACAGATGTTTCGATACAAAAATGATGACATATTGCTTTCATACAGTCTCTTAAAAATGAATGAGATTCTGCAGGTAATTCTCCTAGGACTTTCACCTTTTTATTGGCATAAACAAATAGAAACAGTTTATATCCTTCTACTTCTATTTCAACGGCTTTAAAAATGCAGTAAATTGTAGAGTCTTATTTTCTAGCACGCAGTATCTCCGTGATTGAGAAGTACCATTTGTAGAAAATCTTATCTTTCTGTTCCTTTTCATAAAAGAACAAAAGAACAAAGATTGCACTGTTGTGTATTGCCTCCTGAAAGTACTGCATACAAATGATTTGCCCCTTGAAATCTTAAGATGCCAACACAGACATCCAAGCAAACTTGCATTATCTGTCTGTAGTACAGAGCTTAGTTATTACTTGAGTTCCTAAAAATTCTCTTGAGCTTTCCTGGGGACGTGATGTGATGACTAGTAACTGAAGAATGACTAAACACTGTAAGAATTGGTCTTTTAGAAATGTTTAGAAACTTCTAGACTACAAGTTTTCTTGTGTATTATCATAATATTTCTCTATTTTCCAGGCTCTCTGTGAACAGACCACTTTGAAGACATGTTCTCTATGTGAATTTCATTCTAGTAAGTGTAAATGGGAAAGAGATCCGATATACAGTCAGACATTTTCTTACTATATGGAATAGCTAAGTAATCAAATTGGGTTTTTTCTCCATTTTTGTACATCCTAGACCATAAAAACAAATTCCAGGATCTGTTTTTGGCATATCACTGTTTAGTTATTTACTTATTTTAATTAGAGTTATTTATCTGGATAAACATACCATCCTTCCTATACCCTTTGAGAGACTTCCTGGGCTGGCTTCAGCTCTTTGACCTCTGGTTGAACAAAGCATGTCTCCAAATCTAGGAAAAAAAATAAGTTTGAAAGCTGTAAGTGGTGCTACCAACACTTAATTAAGCAAAGCTGTTAAGAATACTAACATTATTGATACTTCCAGCAGCATTTCTAAATAATGTAGTTTTGAAAGCAATTCCTGAAGCTGGTCAATGCTAGGTGTCCTCTGAGAACACTCATTAATCATATATTCATACTAGAAATCCAGAGGAATGATCTGTTTATGACCAGTCTGAAAATGAGGTGCTGTTTTTCTCAGTCTCTTTAGAAATGGGAGTTTGAGGAATATATATTGAGATGTGCAATTAATCTTTTACAGTTGTAATTAGGAATCATGCAATTAAGAGCTGTACCCATCATTTGTAGATGTGCTTATAAACTGCTATACATTTCTAAACTCTAGCAGGTACCCCCTTCCAGTCGCAGATTGGTTTAAGGAAGTTTAATTTTAGATTAATTTTTAATTCTTCAAGAAATTGAATTTTATCCAATGCATTTGTAATTGAAAGCTATTTCTGAACATTATTTCTGCAGATAATTGCATCCTTTAGAGCAGTATGGGATAAAGAACAAAACATCAGAGCAAAAGAAGACAATCACATTATGAATGAGGAAATATGATAGTGAAACCTTATAGGTTTAAGCCCTTTCTTATGCCTCTATATATGTAGACAGCTGTCAAGAAACGTAACCTCTTTCTCAGTGTCCAAAGAGGCGAAGAACTATCTCTCAGCTGTCTAACTCTTTCACATTAATTAACATCATTCTGCTTGCAACATAAAGATAATGGCGACCACCAACATTCGTTTAGGTCAGTGTTTCTTTTGACACTTCAACTGGTGGAAAATGAAAAAAAAAAGAGCTACTGGTGAAATGAGAAATTGGTCAAAGACTGAGGTCTTTGAGAAAGTTGTTGTCTAACAATGTGGACTCACATTAAGGGGAACACAACTAAAATGATGCATAGATATTGGTAAGGAAAATTGCATTTGAGTTTACATACATCTACTTCTTCATAGTTTTGAAGTTTATCTTTTGTATAGGCATTGTAAAATATGACAAAATGGATCTCTCCTCATTACTTCCTGCTATTAGAAACCAAATGGTCCAAAGCAAAGCCATGAGCAATTCATGAGCATTTTCAACCATTCCACAAATTTTAAGTATGATGTAAGCCTTTGGGAATTTTCTGAGTCCGTGGAATTACAGAAGCAATATTTACTAAATATCACTTTGTCTAGTCTCTCCCTTTTTTGCATCAATGGAAATGTGTTCTTTTGGATCCCGATATCTTGACCATGTAATATCTGCTTACCTATTGCATAAACTTTGTACCTTTTCTTGGAATTAATATCATGAGTTAGGAGTACGTGAAACCTAAAAGGAGAATTTTCTAAATCCTCTGAATTGCCCTCTAGAAAGATGCCACTGGCCTGTTGGGTGTTTAATGTTAGGTAGTCTGAATTCTGTTCTATGTTAAACGTACTACCTACTCAGAGTAGTAAAAATTTACATCCATATTTTGCAGAAACAAAGGGAATGTACTGTCAAAACCGTGAGCCTCTGTTAGAATCTAGGCCTACATTAGGCTTTAAACCCATTAAGTCATCTCCCAGATGTTGTAAGGTAGGACGTTAGGTTGCTATTGCTATTCCTTCCCTGAAAGAATGATCAATAGCAAACATGATGGATAGTGCTAGGCAGAGTAAGAGTGGTTCTGGTTGTGAAAGATGCTGATTAGATTGTGCCCTGTGGGGCAAACTTTCATTTCACAAAAGTGCTAATACAAAACATCCCTTTCACTCAATCAGCACTTATTTGAAGGCTTCTGCTCTCTGACTTTCAACTCAAAAAAGTATGGCACAGAAACTCTCCAGTTATCTCGCTGTCAGAAACCTAATGTTTCTGGCCTCAAAGCTGTTTACAGCAATGCTGTGTCAAAGAAGGCTACTGTCACATTTCCTGAGCCATTATCCCAAATCAGTGTCCTTAAAAAAAAAAAATCCCCTATTTTTTCCTCTGTTAGCTATTTCTCTGCTATTTATTTTTCTTTTTCCTCTAGCTCAACCTAGGGACCATGTATGGTTCCCTAATCTTCAACCTCCTTGTCTAAATAATGCTATGTGTCACTATTAGCTGAAATGTAGGTCAGAGTACTGTATTACACTATTTCTTAAATTAGTGTGGGTATTGCTTCATCTTGCCACCAAAAAAAAGGAATTATACCTGTCACCACTCTTTCTTAAACATTTCTGCACCACCTGAGTATATATTCTGAGAATATAAGACAATAAAATTGCTTTTTCTTCTTTTGTGTCAGAATGAATCTAATGTACTGTCAGGAAAAACTGCCTCCATTGCAGGCAAGTCATTCATGGTTCACTGTCCTAACATCATTCAATGTCATTCAACATTCATTGGAAGCTGTTTTGAAGGCATGCAATGACAAATACATGTGAAAAATATGTTGTGTTTTTACATGAAATATAGCATCTTCTTACAATTTTCTTCCATGCTTTCCAAATCAGAAGTTGGGTAAATTTAACTCAGCAAAAACAAGCAAGAAACAAGTGAAAAATCACACCTGAAATATTTTA
>VXBJ01006122.1:400295-457803 GCA_013400055.1 Nycticryphes semicollaris
AATTCATTATATACTTACTTATAGATTTATATTTATAAAAATACTCATAGTGAAATTGTAGTAGATATCTCTTTAAAAATAATTTTAAAAAAATTTTAAAAAGTTGGTAAAACTAAAGCATCATATTGTTATATTGTTTAATAATTGACATTTAAATATTCAGACAGCTTAATCATGTCATAATTGCATCTTTAAAGATTTCTGCAGTTGACATTGTGTCTGTATGGAATGCAAATTAAAATATCGATAACTTTCATTGTTTGCAGGTATGTTTTACACACACACATATGTGTATATATATATAATATATCCTCTGCATACAACTAACAAAAATTAATGTCTTGGAGAGATATTTCAACATAAGATTATTTTTTTCATAAGTCTCTTCATGTTATAATTGCATTGGTGGTTATTGCAAAGCTCCAGAATGAGAAACTACCATATAAAGTATCTTATCTCATACTGTCCCAGTTCGTATAGTTTACTCTGGCTAGCAGTGTAAACAGACAGGATGAGGAATTAAACTCCTCATATTCAACATCTGTCTCCTCTAACTTCTTCCTTATAATCTGCTCCCATTCTTGCTTTCACTTGATGTCCTTACAGATTTCTTTTCTGAAATTAGTAATTACTTTTCTCATCATGAGTATTTCTTTTCATTCACATGTAAGAATTTCTTTTCATTCTCATTGTGAGAAAAAAAAAAAAAAGCCTCGGAGTCTAAATTCCCTTCTAATTTCTAACTGTTAACTCTTCAGCTGAAAAAGAAGACTGCTTAAAGCCCTGACATCTCTATGTGAATTTTATACTAGGGTCTTTGGAGGAAGAGGCAAAGACAAAGTAAGTGTCTTTCCAGATACTGTTACTGCTTTTAAAATTATTCCTGGTACCACACCACACTAACTTTTCATAGCTGTGAGTGCTGCTTATGATATGCCGTGTTTGGGTCTGCCATTTTCTCTTGGAAAGTATCAGGTGACAGGAAAGCAAAATGTCTTGTTAACAGCAAAATGCTTACTTGACAGTTTTGACCTGCATTACATCTTAAAATGCAGCAACAGGATCCAAAGGGTGTCATTTCACAGGTGTTATGGCAGGCATCCATGGCTTCCATCCCTTTCTGTCTCTTCTTGCTTGCATTTAGACACTGCTCAGTTTTCAGAAGCAGAAATCCATTTAAAACAAACAGCTTGTAACTTGGGACTATGAAGGCATAAAGTGTGGGAATGGCCCTGTAGAGTGTGGCATGGGACAATAATTCTAGCAAAGAAAAATTAATTGTGATATTTTGTAGCTCTTGTAGCTTTTTTGAAAAGTGAAAAAAAAAAGCTAAGCAAGTCTGATTTAAAATATAAACAATGATGTAAACAGCATAAATCACAGTGTTTCTTCACAATTTTCAACAATTTCTTTTATTGTTTGCTAACGTGTCCAAGGAGATGTTATGAGCTTGGTTACTCATCCTGCCACTGAAACAAGATAATAGGTCAAGGCAAAATCTCCCAGAGACAGAGCTTCCTTGAAGTCCTGCAGTCTTGATGCCAGGCGACTTCATGCTGAATCACAGTCTAAATAATGATCGATATTGTTGGCGTATTCTCTGACAGCAGATTTATCCTATAACTATTTCACATAAATGTCAGAAAAATCTTGTTCAGAAGTCTGCACAATTTTGCGTTTCCTAGATCCCGCCATTATATCATTTATAACAGGTTTGACATCATCTTAGCAATAGTTACCATTACCACACAATTTCATCTGCAGTGAATAGGTCCCCTTCACAATTACAATATCTAGAATGTATAATGAATTTTATTTTAACATGCCATTTAATGAGCTCTAAATGGGATAGGAGTAAAGAATAAGAAAAGCCTAATTTCTATTATATACTTTGACCATTCCATATTTCTATACAGAAAAAATATACTTAAGTTCAAATAATAGTCAGAATTTGGTATAATTTACGTCATGAAAAAAATCATTTCAGTCAGTTAAAGACTTAAATAGAAGCATGAATAAAATAATTGTGATTTTTTTTTTTGCATATCCCTTATACTAATCATCATTTTTATAGCACTTAAAACTTCCAGTTTATGTCTTTCATTTAAGGCTCTCAGAGCTCATTACTGATTTAAGAGCCCACACATCCTTATAAAGTGAACAGATGATATCTTCATTTTGTAATAGGAATGTTGGCAGAAAACTATCTTCTACGAAAATCACCAGAAACTGTTCCAGACTCTGTTCCTTCACTCCCTCTATTATATTTCTGCATATTTTAACTATCCCAGCACTATTGCTTCAAAACTGGAAATGGTTTACCCATTCAGAATTCAGGAATGCTGTGACATTTTTACCTGATTCATTCTAACAGCTCAGTATACTTATACTGTATACTTATTTCTCAGTCACTCTATATTTTTTGTGCTTAAATTTACATAATAATAGCACAGTTCTTAGTAATTTAGAATAGTATGCAAATCCCCATACTCTGAATTGCAGGCAATTGTTTTTAACCAAGCAAAGTACAGGGATTTACATTAATCAATGCATTGTTCTTTCTCAGTTATTTTATTGCAGTTACCCTAATTCCATAGCTCCGATTATCTAAGGGAAGAAAGAAAGACTTTTAAAAATTGAGCTGGAAGAGAATCGAAGTTGTGCAATTGGCATTTTGCAATTTTTTGTGGACCATGTGGTCTTGTAGCTTTTTATCATAAATGTCACACAGGTGAGAAATATTATAAAAGGTAAAGACTATACAATAATCTAGGTGAAGGCACCATCACATAAGTGTTTGTATGGTAAAACATGTTGCATAAGTATATAATTCATCTTAGCCTATTCTGTAGAGCAAACATTTTCTCATAAATCTAGTTGTTTGAAAGCTTTATGCTGTAGAAATATTTGCCATTTAAAACACAGATGAAATGTTCTCAGGGAAATGTAATTACTTAAAGATACAACAACAAAACCAACAAATAAATAAATAATGACAACAGCAATAATACCAACAACAACTTAAAATTACAGTAATAATTATGGCATTAGAAACATGGGGGCAGGTTTCCCAGTATCTATCTACTTGTCTATCTCTTCTATCACCACGCTGTTGACTCTGAAAGAATAACAGCCATTTACAAAGGTTCTAAAGAAAATAATCCAACATACGTAAATGACTTAGAAGCTCAACTGTAGAGAACTCCAGTTCTTAATTGTCAAGGCACATTTTCAACCTTTTGGCCTATTTGTTGTAGGAGACATTTAAGAATAAAAACGTGCATTTCATCTTAGATGATTCATCCTCAACTTCAGGAGCACTATGTGTGATATAATTGAGAGAAAATATGTCACAAAAAATAATAATCACAGTTTTTCTTCATAAGGAGACAAAACCTCTCCTTTGCCTTGTCTTCAGAGCAGTTGCAGTTTGGTGGCTGGGACACTCCTTGGGGAGGTGAGATACCCATGCCAGTGGAAGATTACAGCCAGTTTACATCCAGGTACGATTTGGCTATTAGGCTACCAAAAGTTGTTTGGGTGTTATATCTTGTGCCATATGTCCTTTGCTATGTTTAGTGTTTCTTCTCTTCTCATACTGGGGTAGCTCTTATTTTGGGGATAGTAGCATTCACACACACACTTTTATAATTCTTTGAGTCTTATTTCCCTCCAGCTAAGCAGAGAGTGCACATGTTCTCATGAAGTCCTTCATCATTTACACAGTTGTATTTACTGCAGAGAGTAAGGGGGGATGCTCTGATTATACCCAAAATAAGAGAGGACAGTATGAGGTAACTCAGGATGACCATGAAAAACAACATAGAGGAGAAAGTGAGAAGATCTCTGTATCCCAGCTGTCCTGTGATTTTGTCCATGAGGTAAATGGACTCTTTAAGCCTCCTCATTGTATGCTTCAGCCCTCTTTCTTATGGTGAATATGAACAACTGGGGTTTCCAGTCTTGAAAATCTGCTTTAGTAAATGCATTACAAATGTCTAGCATTTCTGTGCCTGCACAGTATCCATTATTCAGGAATTTTCTGGCTATGCCCAATGTACCAGGGATGGACATATGAAAATTCAGACTGAGCCAAAAAGAGGCGCACAGGAGAAAACATAAAAGTAATATTGAACTAATTTTCTGTTTTCCATTGTATTACAACTAAATATTCTAATCTTGTTAGCATTGTCTTTATAATCAATGACCTATACTGTTGCTTTATTTAATTTTTTTTTCTTTAAGCCTCCTCTGTGCTACATACATGCAAATGCACACACACATGCACATCTACTGTATAATTTTCTGTTGAAACTCCTAACTCCTATCAGCTGAAAAGCATTAAGGCTGCCACTGTCTCATGAATTAAAGGTTTGTAGGGGATAGCTGCATATACCTCTGAGAAAACATAAAATGAGCCTTCAGGACAACTTTTTAGCAGCTGATTGTAAGCTAGGCAAAGCAACTAAAACTGGGGACCAGAACTGTTCTCAGTGGGTTTAGTTTAATACACCATTCCCAAAGTTAGGGGTTGTAGATATTTGTACTTGCCTGCAAATTTGCAGCAGCTGAAATAAAGTACTTATTAAACTTTGTCTTCTGTTCCTTATCTTTGTGGGGTTTTTTTCTCTCGGGAATCAGTTTTCTCTTGATTAGTGCTAAGCTTTTACAGGCAATTGCTATATAAAACATATATACATTCTATATAAATTTCATAGTTTCTCCACAAGCTATCAGGAGTGATACAAAAGTCATTGTCTATATACTTATGGAAAGATAATTTTATAGTATTAATATACATTAATAGGAAGCAATAGAGAAGTAGAGAACTAATGGCTCATGCATGTGTTTATTTTTGAAGTACGAGTATGTCCCTGGAACTCAAATATAAGCACGAATAGGCACATGGCAAGATTTTGTTCTAAACGTATTTGTTTAAGACTCTGAAAAAACAAGAGTGTAATTAGAAAAAGAGCACATCTCATAAAGAAACATATCCATGACCTCAAATTTACAAATGTAGGAGCAGAACCACTTAACTATCTCTGGAAATCAACGGAGAATGGCCTAAGGGAGTAGCACATATTTTGTCGCAAGGTGTTGGACTTAAATCATTTCATGTTTTTTAAATCTAGAACCCTAATTTGACATTTATTTATGCATATATGCATACCTATACATATCTATGCATATCCATATGCACATCCATATCCATATACAAAGAGATGTTTTAAAAAGAAATACAAAAGAACCAGCTTTATCATCAGACTGGTACCTACTGTTGGCTTGAAAGAAATACTAGCCTACCAGTGTTTTGTCCTCCTGTACAACCTTTACTGACAGGCTCATCCAAAAATTAGTCAGTTTTTCCAGAGTTAGTGATGTTACTGCCTTTTCCCTCCATTAGTTTACATATAAGAGTATGAAGTCAAGAGGCCTTGACAATGACCTGATACAGATCTCTTCCTGGGCATCTTAGCCCATACTTTGTGAGGCATTTGCTCATCTAGGCATATACAGGCTTTGAGAAACACTTGCTCTCCTAATATGTGAAGATTTCTAAATATGTCAGGCCAACATGAAAGATTTCTTCATATTATTTCTTCATAACAGGCAAAAAGATAAAATATGAACTATCTGAGAACTGTAAGATAAAACTTATGGCCCCGAAGATATTTGCATGACTCCAAGGTTTGGTAGCTACAGAGGTGGGTTTTCCCAAAGTGTATTTTAAAGTAAACAAAATCCATTTAGGTGCTTTTGTGGATCTGATTCCTCTTTATCCTCACCAGGCTCTCAATTTAGTTTTCCTTTAAAAGCTTTGACTAAATTAGACTTATTACTGAGAAGAAAAGTAGTGTCTCTATTTACTGTTACAAATGGGAAAATGTTTGACTGAATTTGTAGTCACAGTACTTTGGTAAAGAAGGAAAGACAATTAAATCTAACAGGGAAATCTAATAAATAATTCACTGGAAGAGATGGGAGACACACAATAGCTTTTCCTGCAGCAACTATAAGGAATCCAGAAAGATTTGCTACCTTCTGAAGCTGAACAAGGCACAAATAAAACAAGCACCAAGAAAGCACTATTGCTTCTAATGCTAGTCAGCTCCTCACAGCCAAGTTTTTGCCCAGAGCTTCTGTTAGCTTTTTCTTCCTGGGCTCCTGTAATTTTACGTGTACTTTCTGTTGTGGTCTTTGAACAGAATTGTGCAAAACCTTCAATATAAAACTTGGATCCTTTTTCAAACTGAAAGAAGCTACACAGTGATCAGTCACAGAATTCCTGATTGAGGCTGGATCTGTAGTAGATGTGTATGGTTTGTATGGCAGTTGGTTAACAGCTGGGTCTGTGTGCAAGTATATCATTATTCCAAAGCAAATACAGACCTCAGGGGGTACAAACTCAACTGGATCAAACCTTAATAAACCAAAAAGCCTGAACCAAACAAATCCCTTTCCCACATGTAGGAAAAGCGCAATATGCTGCAATTACCTGAGACAACAAAAATCTCAGGTTTTTACATATTTCTGTGAGAGGTGTAACAGGCTAGTGTTTAACTACAGTCTGCTTTGAAATTTAATGAAAAAAACATGCCTATTGATGATGTTACAATGATACTGAACTATTTTGTTTGCTAAATAAAATTAGGTTGTAAAGAGAGAGATTGCTAGGATAGCAGCAAAAGTGAATTTTGGGCACAATAATGCTTTCATCAGGGAAATAATCCAAAACGTTGCAGTTTCATAAGACTACCCAAAGATTTGTGTTCCTTTGTGTAACTTAATGGGAAAGATTCACCCAGTGTTTCTGCAGGAGACAGGGCATAAAAAAGCTTGAGGGTAGCAAGCTGGGTTTGCACTTTATTAAGGCAGAAAGACAAATGGCAGATTTGCAGCAGCAAAAATATTAATCCATTATCACATAAGAATTTAAATACTGCCTGTAAGTTCAATAGCTGATAAAGTGCTATTTAATTCAAATTACAACAATAAGATGTGCAAAGTAGTGGTAAGATTCTTCTTTCAGTCTCTGAAAAATACAGTTGTTAGGCTTTCAAACTGCAGAACTGAGGTTCATCTCAAAATTGCTTCATATTTTGTATGGTATCTCTTGATAATCAAAGAAGAGCAGTGGTGGCTTAAAGTTATTACTGTCTCTGTTTAGCTTGAATGAGTATTCTAGGCATAACATTCTACACATTGTTGATACAACATTCCTAGAACTGACATTCTGCTTGAAGTCACATTTTGATAACTTCTCAGGGAGACAGATTTTATTAGAAATATGCCATAGCCATTTTACCAGCCTTCAAGTTCTCAGAATGCTGCCCTCTTTTTAGTCACTGGTTAGCCCACTGAACGAAATAACTGAACATTTGTGGTCCAAATTTGTTTGCAGATCTCACTGTTGGTTTTGATTTCAATGTTCTTTATTTATTTTAATTAGATGAGTTTGGATTTTCATTTCAGTTTTAAGCTTATCTTTTTTTTTTTTTTTTAATCCTGATGTCATTTCAAGGCCTGTGAATTTCATGCAGGATGTACTTTATGTCCGATTTTTAAAGCTTTACATGTTTGTAAGGATAACTTTGTGGTTTCAGGTAAATTATCTTGTTTTGGCCTGCATTTTTGTTTGTTAGCCATCACATATTACAGTTGGCAATACATCCTCAACAGGATTTTTTGTGGTTTTGATGTGATCCATGTTCTATTGGGTTATGTTTCTCAGCCCAGGGACCATTAATGTAGCTACAGGGTTGTTAACAGCGACATTCATATTTGCTTCCACAGAAGCGGCCAAAGCCAAGGACCTTTGGAAATTCACTTTACAGTCTCCAACAAGGCTCTAGCTCTTTGAGTGAGCAAAATCTCTCCAAATTGTTTCATGGGGAGCTTGGTCAGGCTGCATGTCATCAGAATTACTTTTTTGGAACCCAGCTCTGCTTTGGCCATTGTCCAGGATGTTACAGGCTCATAAGGCTTGTTAACAGCACATGCAATAGGATTTTGATAGAATTTCTCGTTAAATCTCTTTCTTGAATAGGACAATCTGAAATGAAGTGAAATGAACTCTGATCACTGACAAGTACATGCCAATGGTCAAGGTCTCAAAGGAGGAGGGGAAAAATTGTCTTAAAATTAATTAATCTTTCATAAAACCATGTAAAGCAGTCAGACATACCTATACCATAGAAGACAGGTTTCAAATGCTTTCCTTTACTCTGAGAAATCCCTTCTGCTTATTTAATGAAACACAATGATGTCACGATAGATGTAGTGGATGGAAAAACAAATTCTCTTTTTTTTTCACAACAACAAATATTAACACATTATGTGCATTAATGTATAAAAAAAAAAAAAAAGCATATAATTTAGGAAACATTATCTGCCCAAAAGATGCTTCAGCAATTTAGAGCACTCAGCAGAGAACTAGAGAACTAAAATGTGCATAGCATCAAAAAAGAAGTAAAATGTTATGTATTTATTTACTTTATCGATGTTTAACATACTTTAGTTAAGTATTCAGGCATTATTTATCTTCTTTTCTTTTTCTCTTCAGCACATTACAGACCATGGTTGAGGAGGGCAGTATTCACAGTTCAAAGAAGTAATTTTGAAGGTCATTATTGCAGTACTGAAGCATTTTCTTTGTCTTTGTACATAAAACTCACAATTTTGATGAAAGATAGAGCTGCTGTTTCTTCCAATTTCTTTCTCAAAACAAGTGATTCCCTTTCATGTTTACTTAATTGTGCAAACCATAGAATTGGACAGGAAAGCTGATGTGGCCTGAAGTTGTAATTACTCGTAACAAACCCAAACACGTAGTGAGGAGAAACCTGCTGATGAACATGATCTATGTAGTTGTCATTTGACAAACAAATGTCATCATAACTGATGCTTTTGTGTATTTCTGGTTAGTTTGCTTCTGCTAAAGACAATGTATGAGTATGGGACAAAAAATGTAGTATTGAGGTTTTTTTATAAGTTATGAGATTGCAACTTAAAAATATTGTAATTAACTTCACCAAATTAGTCTAATTCAAAAAGTCAAAAATTCTATCTATGATCTAAAATAATGCAAAAGCCCTTGTATTGAACTTGGAAGAAAATGAAATAGGAGAATAACAAAAGTGAAAATGGAAAATCAGAAACTCGTCTTTAAACATAAAGGGCAAAACCTAGATGCTTTAATTCAGCCCAGATTGATCTGACTCCAAGGTCAGTGAAAGATCCCAAAGTACTGAGGATGACTACACTTATGAGCGAGCAGATGACTCAGACAAGAGTGTGTTTTTCCAGCAGCAATAGGATCTGGCATCAGAATAGCTTTTGAAAAGAAATAACCAGTCACACAAAGTAAAACCAGAGGTGTGCACAAGCACACACACATGCAGTGGGAATTACCAGTGTAAAATATAAAGTGGACTTTTTGGAATATTTCCCATGATTCTCTTTTCTAGTTTTGATTATTCATTTCAGCATATTTTCCCCAACTTAGGAAAAACTAATCTCTGTTATTAAAGATGACACCTGGCTGAAACTAGCAGCACCTGCTTTACAGTTTTTGCTGCCACAGGCAATGTGCAAAACGTTCATGTAGGTGAACCTCCAGTGGCACAGTAAACGGTCATTAAACAATTTGCTGCCCTTAATATTTTGCAGCCCTAGGCAACTACCTGTTCTACCTGTGTAGTAGAACCTGTTCTAGGAATCACTGTTGCCTCACATGTTTTTCTCTTATCTTGCTTTTTATGTTTGACTCTGCACACAACAGCTGACTGATAAAATTGGCTCAGCTGGCTATCCAGCTACCCTTCCCAAACGTTTTGGGTAGCACAAAATCTCTTAGTTTCTAATCACTAAGTTTCATTTTGATTGCCTATCTTGCTACTGGACTTTCATTTTTGGTAGTGAGCTTACTATTTAGCTTCCTGACTTCATTTCTATCATGATGCTGAACTTATATTAACCTATCTCCCATTTTTTTCTCCCGTCCTATGTTCTTTAATTCTGTCTTCCTTTCCTTTTACCCACTAGCAGGCTACCACTTTCTTGTCACTGATAACTATTCCATTTCCTTTTCTGTGTGGCAGGAAGTCACAGACTTAAATATAAAAAAAATAAATAAATATCATAAAGTATTAAAAAACTTCAAGTTCTAACATTCTTCCTTTCTCGCTTTGACCTCCACTCTAATCTGCAGGGCAAGACTGTTATGATATAACTTCTTAAGAAAACTGATGTAATAATTAAATCCTCAATCTCCACTTTAAAGTGTTAAATTTTTCATAGCCATCACCAATAATTTTGCAAAGGAAAATAATTTTGTTGCATTATTTTGGCATTTTGTCCCATGGGTCAGAGAGCAGATTCTCTTGTCTATATTCCCTTTTATCCTTATAAACTTGATCTTCTCTAGTCATTTTCTAACTTAGGAAAAGATAATGAGGTTTCTTTTCTTCAGTCACTAGGTGTTAAGTTTTAAAATAAAAACTAAAATACAAATTTAATATTGTATTACCATACTGTTCATGTTCTCTCTTCCCATCTAATGAACCCCACTTGATTTTCCAGGTTTTTAAATTTTAGGATTAAAAGATATCATATTCTTATGCAAAGTTATGTAGTAGATTTCTTGAGCAGTGATCAGTGTAAGTAAATTACTGCCTCAAGTATGCAATGTTGTCATATTTTTGTTAGCTGTTCTGCAAGCCACTTGCCATCCTGGAATATCAGATCCTTTTGTCCAAATCAGAGTGAATCATTTCACCACAGTCAGGTTTTTTTTTGATGTAGAGATGAATGGACACATCATGGCCTTAACTGCAAGTATTTTTACTTCCCTACTTTCAAGTATCCAAAGTAATTGCTGCTCCTGAATATTTCTGAGGCTTTGTTTACAGGGCGAGAACAGTGATACCGAAAAAGATACTGCTGGTTCTTAACACAAGAAAATGGTTAGAAAGATGGAGTAGGGGAGAAAAGAAAACTTAAAAAGTCTTTTTGGCAATCACAAGCACACAACAATCCCTAAGGAATGGGCTGATTAAACTGAGATCAACTGGAATTGTGGGATGAATCTGTTTTGATTTCTTCATCATAGTGAGATCCCAAAGAAGATCAAACAGCATAATTAAGCACTAAATACAATCTCTACTAGAACTTACATAGAAAAAGAAGATTCAGAAGAATACATGTGTCTCAAAGTCTACAGTCTCAAAGACTTTATGTCTGAGTTTATTCAATTTCTTCCAGGAGAGGACAAAGCTCCATGTTTTTAGGGAGTTCTACTAGACCAAGTTTCTCCCTTTTCAAAGGAACATGGAAACATAGAATAAATACAGAGCTATTGTCCACCACAGATTATAAAACCAGTTCTGTACTTCCAGTCTCTAGAGAAGTTATCTCAAAATCTGGTGTACCATAACCTGTGCACTAGAGAAATTCAGTTCTTCTGGTAATTTCCAAGAGGGAGTTCACTGCACTTGACCTCTAGGTCAGCACATTTCATATACAAAAAATTGCATGCATTTTTCATATTCATCCATATTGTAGAATTACTTCCTTTCATTAAGTAAACTCCTTAGATGTTGCTGTGTTTTTTATTTTTAAAGCACTGTACATGCATATGCATGTTTGTATATAAACATATATATACAAATATATTCTGTTCACCTGCCTTCATATCCCCTTGTAGCAGTCCCATTTTGAACTCCTGACACTGTGCTCAACACTAATTGAACATCCTGCAGTTCCAGTCCCAGTGCTACCACACCATTGGATGACTCGACTACAAGTCATACAAAACCCTATAATGTCTTTAAGTACTCAGAGAAAGTTTAAAAAGGCTGAAGATAACATTTTGGTCTTAATGCTTTCTTCATATTGTTGGAATATAGAGTGTGTTTTCTTCCATGTTACCTGAGGAAAAATTTCTGAATGGCAAGGGCAAACGCAACATATTCAGGTATACTGATCTCTATACAGGAGCAGCTTGGCTTGATTCAAACTGGGCACCAGTATTGCCTATGGGCAATGGTATGTTTTGAGTTCGTTCAGTGTAGGTCCCAACACTGTACTCATGGTGTGATTTAGCAGGCTTTTTTCTACTTCCCTTAATATTTTTCATTTTAAAGAGCGGCAGCTGATACCCCTTACCCTCATTAATTACTGTTAGGTATATAAGTTTGGCTGCAATTGTGTTCTCCTCCCCTCCCCCTGTATATATAGTTATATAGTCTACTCAATATATATACTTGTTACCAATAAATTGCCTCACTCCTTTTTCATTTTTATTTTTTCAACTGTTATACTTGTTTGCACTCAAAACTGGTTGCTACTCCCTGTTTGGAAATTTTAACTTTGAGTTGAAAGAAGGAAAGATGGAAGATTTATAGCCATTTACAACATTTATTGCACTGACATACAGTCCCAAAGGCCTCAAATTGTCGGCAGAACTAGAAAGGATTCATTATTTTGTCAGTCAGCTACTGCAACTAACTTTAACAAAAACAACTGGTTCTGAAGAGCTGGTGTAAATGCAAATAGACAAATTCCCTTGATCTACCTCCCTCTTATGTACTTTCTTGAAGGAACTGCTGAGCTTTCACTTCTTGGACAAAGTTGAAGTTTACCTTTCCTTTCCAATGTCTTGTTGAAGAAATTAGGGATGGTGGGGTTTTTTTTCCCTCTGAATTATTCCTTTTTATACAGCTCTTTTCTTTTTGCAGATAAAAATTTCACTGTTCTGGTGTGATATATTATTGATCCAGAAAAATTTGATAAATTTATACAAATAAATTTGTATTTCTGTTTATAAAGTGCTGATGAAAAAATATTTGCAAATAATTAACCAGAAGAATCACACTGTTGTGTAAAATAAAATCGTAAAGTGTAATCAAGGCTACATACCTAATTTGTGGCTATGTCAGCCTGAATTTCAATAAGCTTTTGGATGAATAGGCAGAAAATTTAGTTTACTACAAGGTTGCATTGCTTCATGTGGAATGTCTTCCAAATTTGGGGTCTTTTAAGACAACCTTCAGCAAAACAGGTTGGTGTTGCTGCCTTTTACTTCATCCAATTTTCTCCTAATAGACTTAAGACTTTCTTGTCTGAACTATGAAGATACTGTAGAGTGTATATTAAGTTCCTGTTCTACTGCCTAAGGATAGCATGAAATATGTATGCCGTGAAAATGCTAATGACACAACAATATTCAAAATACATTTTACACACAACTTTTGCTCACCAGTAAAAAATAAATTGTTCTGAGTCTGTTCAGGGGTTGATAGCGATTGACAAGACATAAACTGTGGATGGGTAGCTGTATATTTTTGTCTTTTACAGGTGCCAGGCTCTTTCAAATACATCTTAAGCCTGCCTTCATTGCCCTTAACTCTGGAACTACAAAGTTTTGCCATTAATTAAATGAGGACATACACTGGGATCTATTTTCACAAACATTTTAACTTTTCTAGTGCATATTATTGTTTTTTCTTTTTTTTCCCTTCGGGACCATAAGAACAACAAAGTTATTAAAATGACTAGAAGACAGGTTCTGAATAGACTACTGATGTATAGTTTTCACAATAAGTAACACAGACCATAAAACCATAAAACAATAAGCTCTCTGCTTTACTTTTCCCCAGAAAGCTTTCTTGCATTCCCTTTAGCCTACTTATTTTCATCTTTATACTAAAGTGAGCAGATTGCTCATTGTAATATCTGTCTCTTTTCTCTCTCATCAGTTAAACTTAGTGTCTTTCTTCCCCCTTGCTACCCAGAATTGTAGATTTCAAGTTCAGTTTGTACTTGTATCCCAAGCTTAGTCTGGGAAAAGCAAACTTTGCTTCTTTGGATTGTTTTCTCAGATCTGAATGAGACTAAAAAAATTAATTCATTCCCTCTTTCCTCTCTATTTGTTTTTGGTTTTTTTTTTCCCTTGTAACTAAGAGCAATTAGCCGAAATATGGCTTCAAAGTTCAGAGCTTTGCTCCATATTAGATGAAGACAAGCCTTAAATTGGTTGTCCTAGGCACAATCATCTTCTCGGGCTTAAAGACATGTAGGACTCCTTGCTTTGGAGAAACCTTCAAAAAGATTGGCCACTGGAAAAAAGACGTGAATTGCTGTTTTCCAGCCAGCAGCTCACAGGAAATTACCTGTGTCATGTTTTCCTATCAATATAATAGAAATGTTTGCCCACTGCACCAGACTATGATAAGGTTAAATTAAATATTGCAGAGCTGAATAGATAATAGAGAAGCCTATTTTAGTTTTTATTTTTCAAGTTGTTGCTAGAAGACTGCACTTGAAACACAATACTGGGTCATAAGCATTCCTTCAGGATCAAGCCAGCAAGCCAGCATCAGCTTAAGAAACACCCACCAAGCACAATTCCAAACAACTCTGTAAGTGTGACTCATACGCAGTCCCCACTGATGCTAATCCCTTTTGCTTCCTTGAAACTAATCCCTGACAAGAGATACTTATCTTCCCTGATCACAGGAAATTTCACAATGAATTTCAAAATAGATATCCAGATGTACAGAACCCACAACAAGTAAAAGAAGAGGGAAAAAAAAAATTAAAATTCTTGTACTAGAAAAACATAGATTAGGAATCTCTAGAAAATCACCTCTTTTTTTTGCAAGAATAAAAACTAGCTATGAAAATTTATTACAACTTCTAATAAACTCTTCTAATGACCTTTTAATGAAAAGCCTAATATATATTTCCTGGCACAGTCATCACTAGAGTTGAGCCACTGACAACAGTGAACAACATATAGCTTCTGATGCTAAACACCATGCTTACATGAACATAAATTAGATTGGACTAGAAGCGACGTCAATAAACAAGAAGGAATTGGTAGAGCAGTGGGAGAATTAAAAATGACAATAAGTATTTCTTAGAAACAGTAGGTGGATACCCAAACCTCAGATTTCCAACATTCTGAATTTTAGGTTATAGTTATGTGTCAAAAGTACCCAGGTCATTTCCATTTTTTACTTGTTTGATTAGCATTATAGAAATATTGCTCGTACTCACACCAAGTGGCTCAGTAGAGCTAACGATGCTTTATGGTAGTGTTCATGTTGTAATAAACTCAAGAAAGCTTAATGAAAAAAACTATATCCAATTACATAGTTCAAGTAGTCTCATTTTCCATTCAAAATTTTCCCAGAATCCAAATACGTTTTCTAAGCAGGACCAAGCCTATCTGTGACCAACTAGACCAAATATGTGAATTTTACTGTCTTTAACTGTAACAGATATCAAATCAAAAAACTCATTAAAATCCAGTAAACTCTTGAAAATTATTTTAAAAGTATATAGCTTATTTTATGTGGATTTAAACAGTAAAAGTTAGATATCAAGTTTCGGTTTGGTTTGGGTTTTTTTTGTGCCGGCAAGAATTAACAAGTAAAAAAGCAAGATTGATCAACGTTTCAATGATTCCTTTTCCCTACTGGAATTCAAATTCTATTAAACGCATTTTAGATCTGATCTGCAATGGCCACAAATGGCAACACAAATTTCAAGTCGAACTCTATTAAGGTTAAACAATATTAACTTGCTTCTTCAGAAAAGGGCAAAAAAATCCTATTCTTCTACTGCACACTATAAATTTATTTAACCTCATCTGCTGCTCTTGTAGTAATATATTACCAGAAAAATAATTTGAACAATTCTGTTAAAGAGTAGTCACTTTCCTTTTCAGTTATTAAAGAAGGCTCAGATAGGGTTTTTTCAGGATTTCAATTCTAGTTTTCAATATGTGCTTTCAGTGGAGTTCAGTTTAGAACTGATAATTGAATTTGTCTCAAAGTATTAGTCACTGACATTGCATCAGTGATAGGAAAATTAGTACCCTTTCTCAACACCATATTTGTCCCATTGTTAACAGTCTTGCTGATATAAATGCTGCTCACTCCAGCTATGTCACATTATATTAAAGAGCTTGAAGCTCTATTTGCACTGTTGGTAACACTGGTAGAGACAAACTATGATTGAAGAACAGTTATTAAAATTAACACAATATGTAAAGACTCAGATTTAAAATTAAGGCTATCTTGCTATAAATCTGATCCTATTGTTAAAATTCACACATCTCATTTTCAGTTTTGGGTGACTTTATATTTCTTGGAACATATCCTGATATAAATGTTTCTTTTTTCACAGATGCAACTTTAATTCATTTATCGTTTGAGAAACAATGAAACAGGAGGCAGTTATTTAAACTGCTGCTGTTACCAACAGCATAAGACTATAAGACTATTCAGCAAGCAGCCAAGTGAGTATAGCTATAAAATAGCAACATGCTGTATACTAAGTTGAAATATAAATCCTGTCTATCTTTAAATTGCTCATTCATCAGATTACTCTTCACACTGGATCCCACAGCCAAGGGACTAGTAGTCTCTGTCCATGCTCATTTATTCACACAGAACACTCTCCAGAGTACAGAAATGCGTTTTGGACAGCAGAGAATTACTTCACTATTTCTTTAATAGCTGTGCATCTCGCCCAGCCCCTCTGAGAAGAAGGGCTCTCACTTCCTTCTAAAGTCAAAAGATTCAGGCTTTGTTTCTGCTTTTTCCATTCCAGTAGTATCAATGCAGCAGTTAATGAAACAGTTGCAATAATCCCCATTTTACAGCCCAGCTTGCAGGAAATCATGAATTCCCAGAGCAAGTATGTTTGACCTTTATGCTTTCACACATCTTTGTTTCAAATAGAAAGAACATACATACATACATATGTACATACATACATACATAAGTGAAAAAACAAATTATATAATAAATGTTTTGATCAATGTCTGGTATCTCCAGGCAATTTTCAGACCTTGTATGCTTGTTTCATACAGGGAGAATATACATACATAAATATTTACATGGAAGAACAAATGATATAACAAATATTTTGATCAGCGTCTGGTATCCCTAGGGGATTTCAGACGATTGGCAAGGTGCCATAAATACTGGAGAAAGAAAAAGGGTAAATTACTTCAACCTGATGGACTTGGTAGTCTGGAGTGGTCTCATGCACATTTTATGCCTCAGCCTTTTTATGTCGCTACAGCTTTTATTACTGCAGTGACCACAACAGAATGATCTTTACCATCGCTGAACGTCTGGCTGTGCTGTTAGCTGCTCATAAAAGATTTTAACTTAGTTTTTTTTTTTTTTCTTACTAAAAGCAGTATCCTTTAGCAAAGTAGCATACCTTGCACTTAATTTGTTGCCATCTGAACATACTATGTCCTTCAAATGTCATCTCTGCTTATCTGCAAGAGAAAATCAGCACTTCTCTAGCAGCAAGAAAATATTGGAATTTACCTTTACTTTGAGACTTCTGATGCTTCTGTCTTAAAAGAATTGAAGGATATTGCTGGGCATGTTAAAGCATTTTTTACAGACTGTACTTAATGAAATATGCCTCTATCAACACATGCATATTGGATCCTAATTGAACAGTAATAGAATTTAATCTTTACAATAGGATAGTTATTGTTAAAATAGATAATGCGCGTGTCTGGGGTGGGTGGGTGATTTGGATAGTAATAAATCTAAATGTAACATTTGTACATAAGGCCTGATGGTTAAATGGTGCTTTATACCCATATCACTGTGTGTTTCTATCACTTATTATATGTTACAGAAAGATCCTACAGGGTACAAGACAAACTTATCAGCAATTTATTGTGTTATGTTTTCATTAGCCAGTAACAATTTGACCTGAATTGTACTTGAAAGCTAGCCTGACTTAAGTATTTAACTTAGTAGAAATGAACTCTTTTCTGTTGAAGATACAGCTTAGAATGATTAGTTAAATATATGGCTATGAGCAACTCAGAGAGTGGTACTTTAAAACATGCTCCTTCCTATTCATAAAATTTTACTTGTACCATTCAGAGCCACAACCTGTCATTATTACCTTTTCTACTTACAGACTATTTCAGCTTGTTTGTTTTGGGTGATAATGGCTTTTAAGTTATGTATTCCTCCTGTTACATGCAAATAATTCTTGTAATTCCTAATAACATTCTTGGGAGATACTCATACGAGTCCTTATTGAATTAAGAATAAAGAAAGGGCAGCATAAATGGAAATAACATTGAAAGCAATGAAAACTTTTTGTATAAAAGAGTAAAAGTCAGATTTTGGTGTCCAGTGGCCAATTAGTTGATTTAATAGTGTCTCAGTTTATGCACACATAAAATAATAATGCTTTTCACCAGTATTTCATCTTGGATCCAAGACTACAGGCTTGTTAAAAACATAATTAAAATAGTTTTAGAATAATGCATGGAAGATACCACCAAAAGGTCACTGGGAGAGTTTATTTTTTATTTATACTCTAGACAGTTCTAACTTTCACATCTCTGGAAAGACGTTCCCTAATAATTCTACCTTTTTCTCTCTAAAACATAAAGAGAAATCAAGTGACCTTTTAGCTCCTGTAAATGTCATTATAAGCTGTGATGTGACCAAGAAGAAAGTGAAAGTTTATCGATTCAATCCTATAAATGTCTAGCAGACAACCAATGCAAATAAAAGAGGGGTGGAATTTCAAGAGCTCTTCACAGTGACCTGACTTTTACTCTTGGCAAATAGACACATGCATGACCTACACAGAATAATTAGCAGACACAGCATCTTCCTCTTCTTACAAATGACCTTCATTTTTATTAAGCATTTGTATTTTACATTTATATTAACAAGAAAAAAAAGTTGCTCTATATAATAAGCACAATAATGCTACACTAGAACTGTTCCAGTTTTAGATGTGAGTTTTTTGTACTTGTGTATTGACATCACTAAGAAAACAGCTGGACTTTGGCAAAAAATGCATGCCCTTCTGCTGTGTCTGCAGTCTTGACGGATGGTAAGGAATTTGTGAAATTATGACAACCGCTAGCAAAATAAGAGTTTGGCTGACATTAAAATATGCTTGGGTGAGAAGGAGAGGAGCTGGGAATTTTCAGGTGGGCATATACAATTTCCTCCCATGAGTTGCCTATGACAAATATTTTCATTCCATCAGCATTATTAGATATCNTGTCTTCTTGTTTCCCATTTGTTATGCAATCTCAGATGAAGATTGACTATGAAAGGTACATGATGCCACAGGCTTTACGTGGTTATAAATCTAATTGATGTCAAAATGGTTAAAGTTGGATAATGACTTTGGAATATTAATGAATGTCTAATTAGAAAGATTTATAGTATGTAAACTAGATTTTCATTTGGGTTCTAAATTTGACACAGAGAACTATAGTGAAAGCACACAGAGACATGCTCAATTAACATACTGCTCTTAATTATAAAATCAATTGCATGGGGGAAAAAAAAAGTTGTTTGTGTGCAGTAGATAACTCATCTGGGTTAAACATCATCCTAAATACAAAAAGAAAGTGGCTGAACTTAGTAAAAGTGAAGTGAAAAAAAAAGGAGTAAATAAGAAGGCCAGGTTTGACTGGTTAATTCATACATTTTAGTCTTACTAGAATTATGTTGTATTGACAGTCCCTGGCTATAGTATTTTCAATGTGCTTTCTTGCCAGTAATGCAGAAATCCATATAATCAAGCAATGTGGCTCTTCCCTCCCCACATAGTCCTTTCTCTATTTCTTTCTGGGGTTAGATGGAACTGAATTCTCAGGTAATGAATGATCATACTTTCAGTAAAAGTACAGCAAAAATTACAATTTTGGAGTCAGAAGGTAGTGTCATCTTCTAGAAGTGGAAGATGGCAGTCCAGGGCTCATAGGACTATAAAACTAAGAAGCCTGGGTAGGGAAAAACATAAAAATGAAATTAGGAAAAGATAATGAGGTGTGTACTGAATCGTATCCTTTCTAATATTGCTCTATCATAATTTTATTATCTCCCTCACCTATGTTTCTTTATTCCTGTTTCAGTTATTTAGGCTCCTCTCTTAAGATTAGTTCCAGATGGGCAGAGATCTGTGCTTACATGGAGCAAGTCACCACCACTGGAGTAGGACTCACTGGAAGCAAATAGGAAGATTTCCCATGTATTTCTTAAATATAACACTTTGTAAGTGCCCTAATTCATCAAATTTCCTTAAAATGTCTATGAAGCACTGAAAACTGTTATTCTATGGATAGCCAATATCTGTAAGTCCAAAGATTAACTTAATTTGACTTTTCTATTTTAATAGTATTTTTATTTTTAATAATAAATAATATTAATTATTTATTAATGCCTAACCAACTTTGTTGCCTTCTAAAATGGAAGGACTGTATCAGTGGACAAGGGAAGAGCTACAGNATTTGTGAAATTATGACAACCGCTAGCAAAATAAGAGTTTGGCTGACATTAAAATATGCTTGGGTGAGAAGGAGAGGAGCTGGGAATTTTCAGGTGGGCATATACAATTTCCTCCCATGAGTTGCCTATGACAAATATTTTCATTCCATCAGCATTATTAGATATCCTTTTCATTTAATTGTTGTTAAATGCTAATTGGTCTATGAGGAAAGCCATTATCATATTTCATTTGTCAAGGACAGCAATGTAATCCATGTATTAACACTATCAAATCCGAGAAGAGGAAGTTATTAATGTTTTATCTTAATTAAAATATGATTTCAGTGCTTTAGAATTCAGTATGGTACTTCTTATATCAGTGGTATTACAGACTTTGTAGTGTCTTCTTGTTTCCCATTTGTTATGCAATCTCAGATGAAGATTGACTATGAAAGGTACATGATGCCACAGGCTTTACGTGGTTATAAATCTAATTGATGTCAAAATGGTTAAAGTTGGATAATGACTTTGGAATATTAATGAATGTCTAATTAGAAAGATTTATAGTATGTAAACTAGATTTTCATTTGGGTTCTAAATTTGACACAGAGAACTATAGTGAAAGCACACAGAGACATGCTCAATTAACATACTGCTCTTAATTATAAAATCAATTGCATGGGGGAAAAAAAAAGAGTTGTTTGTGTGCAGTAGATAACTCATCTGGGTTAAACATCATCCTAAATACAAAAAGAAAGTGGCTGAACTTAGTAAAAGTGAAGTGAAAAAAAAAAAGGAGTAAATAAGAAGGCCAGGTTTGACTGGTTAATTCATACATTTTAGTCTTACTAGAATTATGTTGTATTGACAGTCCCTGACTATAGTATTTTCAAGACTTCTTAAGAAAATTACATTTTAAGAAAGGTTTTTGTTTTAAAAATCATTAAAATAGTTATTAATGTAAGCTGCACTACAGAAACATAGGGCAAGCTCTATGTCCAATTTTATTGCACACAAGAATATTGTATTAGGAATACAGACAAGTCTGGTACTATGAAAGTTTCAGGAAAGACAATTGCTACTGAGGTGTTTTTTGGCATGGAGAAGAAGAAAAAAGGTCGCCCAGAAGAAAATAGCTTAAAAGAATAGGCAAAGGATACACAGAGAAACATGTAGAAACACAGAATAAGAAGNTAGTTCCAGATGGGCAGAGATCTGTGCTTACATGGAGCAAGTCACCACCACTGGAGTAGGACTCACTGGAAGCAAATAGGAAGATTTCCCATGTATTTCTTAAATATAACACTTTGTAAGTGCCCTAATTCATCAAATTTCCTTAAAATGTCTATGAAGCACTGAAAACTGTTATTCTATGGATAGCCAATATCTGTAAGTCCAAAGATTAACTTAATTTGACTTTTCTATTTTAATAGTATTTTTATTTTTAATAATAAATAATATTAATTATTTATTAATGCCTAACCAACTTTGTTGCCTTCTAAAATGGAAGGACTGTATCAGTGGACAAGGGAAGAGCTACAGGTTTCTATCTATCTGAACCTCTGTAAGGCCTTTGACATTGTCCCCCAGAACATCCTTCTCTCTCAGAGAGATTTGGACTTGATGAGTGGACTGATTTGTGGATGAGGAATTGGCAGGATGGTCACTTCCAGAGGGTACTGGTCAATGGNAGAGGGTAGTAGTCAACGACTCAGTGTCCAGATGGAGATTGATGACAAGTGGTGTCCCTCAAGGTTCTGTATTTGGAGACCAGTACTGTTCAATATCTTCATGAATGACTTAGAAAGTGGTATTGAGTGCAACCTCAGCACGTTTGTGGATGACTCTAAGCTGGGTGGTGCAGTTGACATGCCTGAGGGACAGGATGCCACCCAGAAAGACCTGAACAGGCTTGACAAGTGGATTAGTGTGAAATTTATGAGGTTCAACAAGGCCAAACACTGGGTCCTGCACATGGGTTGGGGCAACCCCAGTATCAGTACAGGCTGGGAGATGAAGGAATGAGTGTAACCCTGCCAAGGACTTGATGGTACTGGTGGGTGAAAAACTGGACTTGAGTGAACAATATGCCCCTTCAGCCCAGAAGGCCAACTGTATCCTGGGCTGAAACAGAAGAGTGGCCAGCAGGATGAGGGAGGTAATCCTGCCNAGATAACTCATCTGGGTTAAACATCATCCTAAATACAAAAAGAAAGTGGCTGAACTTAGTAAAAGTGAAGTGAAAAAAAAAAAGGAGTAAATAAGAAGGCCAGGTTTGACTGGTTAATTCATACATTTTAGTCTTACTAGAATTATGTTGTATTGACAGTCCCTGACTATAGTATTTTCAAGACTTCTTAAGAAAATTACATTTTAAGAAAGGTTTTTGTTTTAAAAATCATTAAAATAGTTATTAATGTAAGCTGCACTACAGAAACATAGGGCAAGCTCTATGTCCAATTTTATTGCACACAAGAATATTGTATTAGGAATACAGACAAGTCTGGTACTATGAAAGGTTCAGGAAAGACAATTGCTACTGAGGTGTTTTTTGGCATGGAGAAGAAGAAAAAAGGTCGCCCAGAAGAAAATAGCTTAAAAGAATAGGCAAAGGATACACAGAGAAACATGTAGAAACACAGAATAAGAAGTAGGACCTGATTGTGGAATAATAATAAGTGTGAGGATGGGAAAACTGTAAAGTATTTGAACATGCAGATGTTAATTTTAGTGTGGTAATGACAGGATTATGTGAAACAGTGTCTTCATTGGAATTGGTGGGGAAAAGCTAGTTTAGCAAAGATAATTTGGCTACCTAGGAAGTAAATGACTAAAAAAATTCAAAGGTATCAAATCAAGAAGGAACAAAAGTTGTGATCTGAACCCATCTTGAACCAACTCCGCATTGCTGGTAGAACTGACCCCCTTGCTGCTACCCTCCCCAGAGAGTTCATGTAATTGAGACCGGGCAGGTGCTCTGCCTCAAGCAGACATCATAAGCCTGCTTCAGGCTGAGAAACAGAGAGGAAATTCTGGTAATACATCATTCCAGCAATGAAGGTGGTGATGGAAGTCAACTATACTCTCCCTTCATTCTACCAAACAAGAGAAATACGTTGTCCTGACAAGCTCATGGGGTATGTATTAATGACTGGCAAAATGACACAGGTAGGTATGCGATGATGTTGAGATAGAGATATGTGTTTGGGGTCACTTGTAGCTTAGTTTGGGGACTTTGTTAACCCTGGTGTTCCTTATTGCTTAAAGGAGGTGTCAATGAAAAAAATCTTAATTTTGCTACTTCAAGGCAAACTTGTTTCATCCTTACCATTAAGTTTTGCTTTCCTTTCTAAGAAGTCTTAAGGGAGATTTGAAAATAGAACAAGCAAAGGTCCTGCCAAAACAGGTATTCCAAAGAAAATGAAAGATTGAACGTGAATGAGTAGCAAAGTTTATAGAGAAATTAAATAAGAGACTAATGATGTAAATCTTATATAGGAAGGGAAATTAGTTCATTAATTAATTGGAAAGAATTGAAAGGAATAGAGAGGAAAAAGAAAAATGTTTTAGAGACTGGTTTTGGGCTTCTGAGAAGCTAGAGATGCAAGAATGAGGGAGATATAATTGTAGAAAAGTAGTCTAAGAATCAGTCATTAATGTCCTAGATCAAACCTGAGTCTTAAGTAAAAGAAAGTACAGTGGGGAACATGCTAGAGACAGGAGAAAAAGAATGATGATGCTAATGAAATATATATCCAATAATCAAGATAGAAATTAATAGAAGAGAAAAAAAATACCAGGATTTCCAAAAAAAAGCATAGAAAAAATGTTTGGTTTTGTTGGTTGGGTTTTTTTTTTAAGATTGTGCCTGCTATTTCAGTTCAACAGAAAGGCTCAGAGATAGCGACAAAAGCATCAGAAAATTCTTTATTCAGAAGCATACTCTGATCTGAAATCAATGAAGTGAAACTAAAAATGTAGGTGTATAAAGTTGTAAATAAAGTAAGGATAAAGGGATATTCCTGGACACTTGAAAAAAAATGATTAGCTGTCTGAGCAGTTATGATAGGAATGGGAAAAGAAGTCAACTTATAAGAGAGGTTGCATAGATTAGAGAAGATGATACAGACCTTTTCAAAATTAAAAGCTTCTCCCTTTCAAATCTATGATATTACTGAAGTGAGAGTGTTAGCTTTAGGAAAGAACCTAAATCCAGTAATCGCACCCAGACTACAAGATAAGCGGATCCAATTTAAAAGCAGATAGTTCACAAAACAGTGCTTTTGCAGACTATGAGAATATCTTGCTCATGATGTCGAATTATAGCTTAATCCTCTTGCAAGGAAGAAACGTGAATGAATGCTGTTAACAAGTTAACATTCACATTCAATTGCTGTTGCATCTAAGTCATCTTTAAGTAAATGAGATAATTAATGAGTTTGGGAACACACCAAGCACAAAACATGCATCAATGCAAATAAATTGATGATTTGTGCATGCAAAAAAGACAGTTCCTTGGAATGCACAATATTTATGAAGTATAATGTTTTTTGAAACATAGATATTGTCTATGTCATTCTGTTCCTTTTTGCTGGCTCATGAGTGTTTAGTCCTAAAAGTACTCAGTATGTCTGTATTTCTCCAATTACTTCTTGCTCCCAAAAGCCTATTTTATCACTTTAATTCCAGCTCTGAGCAGAGAGGTACTTTTTGAAGTCTGTACTAACACCACTTCTTTATGGGTGTATAAGCAGCATGACATGCAATGTTATGGAGCAACGGAGGTGGCATTCATCACTTTGGAGTCTGAGGTTATGACTCAGAACCNGGCTTCTGAGAAGCTAGAGATGCAAGAATGAGGGAGATATAATTGTAGAAAAGTAGTCTAAGAATCAGTCATTAATGTCCTAGATCAAACCTGAGTCTTAAGTAAAAGAAAGTACAGTGGGGAACATGCTAGAGACAGGAGAAAAAGAAAGATGATGCTAATGAAATATATATCCAATAATCAAGATAGAAATTAATAGAAGAGAAAAAAAATACCAGGATTTCCAAAAAAAAGCATAGAAAAAATGTTTGGTTTTGTTGGTTGGGTTTTTTTTTTAAGATTGTGCCTGCTATTTCAGTTCAACAGAAAGGCTCAGAGATAGCGACAAAAGCATCAGAAAATTCTTTATTCAGAAGCATACTCTGATCTGAAATCAATGAAGTGAAACTAAAAATGTAGGTGTATAAAGTTGTAAATAAAGTAAGGATAAAGGGATATTCCTGGACACTTGAAAAAAAATGATTAGCTGTCTGAGCAGTTATGATAGGAATGGGAAAAGAAGTCAACTTATAAGAGAGGTTGCATAGATTAGAGAAGATGATACAGACCTTTTCAAAATTAAAAGCTTCTCCCTTTCAAATCTATGATATTACTGAAGTGAGAGTGTTAGCTTTAGGAAAGAACCTAAATCCAGTAATCGCACCCAGACTACAAGATAAGCGGATCCAATTTAAAAGCAGATAGTTCACAAAACAGTGCTTTTGCAGACTATGAGAATATCTTGCTCATGATGTCGAATTATAGCTTAATCCTCTTGCAAGGAAGAAACGTGAATGAATGCTGTTAACAAGTTAACATTCACATTCAATTGCTGTTGCATCTAAGTCATCTTTAAGTAAATGAGATAATTAATGAGTTTGGGAACACACCAAGCACAAAACATGCATCAATGCAAATAAATTGATGATTTGTGCATGCAAAAAAGACAGTTCCTTGGAATGCACAATATTTATGAAGTATAATGTTTTTTGAAACATAGATATTGTCTATGTCATTCTGTTCCTTTTTGCTGGCTCATGAGTGTTTAGTCCTAAAAGTACTCAGTATGTCTGTATTTCTCCAATTACTTCTTGCTCCCAAAAGCCTATTTTATCACTTTAATTCCAGCTCTGAGCAGAGAGGTACTTTTTGAAGTCTGTACTAACACCACTTCTTTATGGGTGTATAAGCAGCATGACATGCAATGTTATGGAGCAACGGAGGTGGCATTCATCACTTTGGAGTCTGAGGTTATGACTCAGAACCCCCAAGGTACAATAACAGTATCAGCAAGATTGGAGCATTTTCTTCACTGCAGATATTGCAGTCAGTTCTCTGACCACATGAAGTTACTCAGCAGATCAAATTGCTTATTTTCAAGGCTTAATTCTAACCTAGCTCCTTTCTCTGGCAATTATTTTCCTTATCACAACTCACAATTACTGTGAAAACATTCTGAAATTGGTTTCTGTGCTGCAAAATAAATGAATTAGTAAACTGCTCAATTATTTTGAGTAATAAAGAACACTTTTTGAGGAAATCTTGCCACCATTTGTTCAAACATTCAGATTCATAAGTTTTCCAAATTAAATTAATTAATTTGAAATGGGACTATTCTATGTGCAGTATCAAGAAGTGATCTAGTTGTTTTTCTTTGCTAAGCAGCAAGTTTTACATTTCAATGTCATTTATGTTACCCATTGCAATGAAAGTCAGCTGGAGTATAGTTAGAGATGTATGTCATGTGCATTTTCAAAATGGCTAGTCTTCCGTGAAGGATTAGATTTTCTTCAGAGAAATAAAGGTTATTAATATACAACTGGGGTGCTTATTAGTCAAGGAGTCATGAAAGTTTTAGATTCTCATTAGAAAGAGAGCCCAGTCCAGAAATATCTGTACCTTGCCTGCCCTTTCTCCTTCACTAGCAGAATTGAGACATTTTCATAGTTAAAACAGCAGCCAGAACCCACAGCAGAGCATCCTGGCCCACCGAAACATTATTTCTGAGGTCTTATATAGTGTTATCTATTGGTTTGAAAATATCCATTCCTCAAGCCTGACATCTGAATCATTCAGGTTGGAAAAGACCCTTGGGATCATCGAGTCCAGCCATCTGCCCTACTCTACAAAGTTCTCCCCTACACCATATCCTCCCGGCACCACATCTAAACAACTCTTTAGTTCTGTAAGAGTTTCTATTATCACTCCAGTTATAGAAACACACACGTTCATATACTGAAAAAAAATCTTGAGTTGCTGCCTTAGAAAATCTATATCTGCAAAAGACATCAACATTAAATATCTGCAATGAAACTCTGTCGTGGTTTAACCCCAGCTGGCAGCTAGAACCATGGAGACACGCGCGTGCACACACACACACACACACATCCCTTTACTGGAGAATTATCAAGCATGAATTTTCACTCTCTGCTAAATTTACTTACATAAATAACAAAGCCTTGAAGGTCCCTTGGGTCATATTCCTCCATGTATAAAGAGATGGAAAAGTTTAGAGTGTTTCTCTCATAGTTTTCCCTTTGCCTGGATAAACTATGGATGGTAGTGTTCACAGTAGTTTTTCCTGTGGATTCCAGGGCTGGCCTAACTCCTCTCCTTTCAACACCAGAATCAGGTAGATGTGAAGCTCTCCTAATGCAAGAACTTATTTTCCTTGTCTTGGTCTCAGCAGCAGGAGGTGCTGTTGGACTTTCGGAATCAAGTACTGAAGTCACTTGGACGTAATCAGCAGCTTTATCTTCCTTTCAGTGTCTTATATCTGCATGTCTGAGTAAATGTTCCTTGTGATCTTAATGGTGATCAGGCTGTTAGGTCTTCCAGAGAGTGCAGGAATTCATTCCTTTTTCACTACAAGCATCGCCCCTATTAAAAACTGCAGGGATCACTGTATCACCACACTTGAATCCTGTACCAAAGTACAACATTGCAAACTTGAATTATTTTTTTTTTCTTTTTCCCTCTCACCGAGAATATTCTGGCCTTGTGTGTTAATTAAATGTCTTACTACTCAGCAGTGGGTAGTACTGCTGTGTGCTAATTGCTACACAAAGTGATAACAACTCTTGTTTCATGTCTGTTTTACTGACAGCCTGCATGCACCCACTTGTAATGATGACAATTGAATGAACGACAGCTCACTTTCCTAGGACATGTACCTTGAGAATCATGAGAGACATTATACAAACATGCTACGAATAGCTTTCTTTTCCCTGGAAATTTCTGTATCCTCCATCTCTGCATCTACTGGGCCTCTTTTTAGCTCTTCTTGCTGTACTTTCAGCATAGGGAAATAAGTACTCCAGCTTCTTACACTTTTTCCCTCCGCATTATCATTTGGTCTGTGCCCTGTCATCTGAATTCATTCAATAGGATTCTGGTTATTTGTGCTAAACTATTGATTCACAATTTTCATTCCATTTGTGGATAAATCAGCTGCCCTCCTTAACTTGGATGCATGACAGATGGATATATATGATATATATGTCTCCACCTTTCAATCAAAAAATTAATTTTAAATTTATCTTTAATTGCAGGATTCTTTTTTCTCTGTCCACAAAGTTACAGATTTCCCTTCTCTGTAGCAAAAGCATTTTTTTGCTTCTCAGTAGCAGATAAAAATACCTTCTTAGTGTTTCATTTTCTAAGGGTATTTTTCTTATAATTATATAGGCTGTGCTCATGATTCAGACATAGTTGCTGACAGTATTTTTACAGACATGTCAATTCTTATGTGTCGGACATGTTATTGATTCGTGTAACTCCATTCTGAGTTATTCACAACCCACATCTTATGCCTTTGTAACATGCACATGCTTGACCCTGTGCAAGCCCAAGAAGCACTAATACATACCTAATTTCACTTCTCTTTTTGTTACAGAATCACAGAACTGTTATGGTTGGAAAGGACCTCTGAGACCATCAAGTCCAACCACACACAAAAACACAACCCTACAATCTCGGCCACTAGAGAATGCCCTGAAGCACCACATCTACCTGTTTCTTAAATACCTCTAGGGATGGTGACTCAACTACCTCCTTGGGCAGGCTCTTCCAGCGCCTGACCACTCTCAGTAAAGTAATTCTTCCTAATATCTGATCTGAACTGCCCCTGCTGCAACAATAACATGAATTTCAAGTCTCGACACCAGGACATGGAATTCCACCCCTTCCAGGTCAGAGGCACCCAGCCCGGATATCACACTGCAGATAAATGGTGAAACTGTGGGGAAGCCTGACCTCCATGTCCTTCCTGCTCAACCCAAAAGCTATCTGAAGCTATGCCAACTTTGGTTTTTAACTGTAGCTTGAAATTTTTGGAGTCATATGTGACATTCTTTTGCTTCAAGATATCTGACATGCTCCACCTGATTCTTTCATCAAAGTAACATTCATTCGAATCTGTGTGCCATTTCCTGATGGTGTGAAGGCATTACAGAGTATGAAGGAAGTGAAATGAATCACTGGCAACCAATAGAAGAAGGACCACAATTTGCAGACTCTCAACTGGAAGGACTGCAGAGACTCAGACCTTTGCTCCAGAAGTGGCCAGTACTCCTCTGTATACTTTATGTATGCTTCTTTTGCCAAATAGCTGTGGCTGCTTATAAAGAGAAGGCAATATCATTTACCATTCTGGTTTGCCTTGCTTGACTTAGAATTCACATAGAAATGGAGAAAGAAAAGCCTTCCATGTAATGTTTCCTTCTCTTTTACATGTGGTCTGCTTAATGAATCATCTGTGAAAAGGTATCTACGACACTGACAATCCCCTTGGTATCCTCTTGATGTCTGTAACAGCTGTGGGTTTTGGTCTTTTAATACAAATCTTACATATGTTTGAAGATATTAGGCAACGCTTTGGCTCAAAGAATGTAATATCAGTTTTCATGAGGTCCAGGGGAACTGTCCTGTAAGTTTGCCAGCCAATTAAGAGAATTTGATTTACTAAGTGATAGCATGCATTTTTATGTTTATTGCTACTGCAATAAGAAGCACCGTATTTTTATAGCATTTAACTTGTTCAGACAGGTAGGGAATTATGTTTCCTCTGTTATAATAATACATATATGCTACAGAGTGTTTGGATTCTGTGTGTTATTAATTCACATTCACCACCTGCATTAGAAGAAGAGTATTATCATAACAACACAGATTCTCTTTCTAAAACTTCACCTATGAGTATTAACTGAAGTACCTCTGAGTCTGTAACATGATCTAGATTCTTTCTTTTTCAGCCAATATGCACCTACTTGCTAATTCATTATAGGTAGAAGTCCAAATACTGCCTGCTCAAAGTATAACCCAATTTGAATTAAAGACAAATTATTTCCATTGACATAAATGAAAACTGGGTGAGATTGTAGATAAGATTAAGAATAAAAATCCCAGAGAAGTCTACTCACTGTAATGACTGTAACTAATTTTCCTTCCTAATGTATTATGGTATTTGCTGTTTGACTCTTGTTTACTAGATTGCAGTCTTTCATAGAAAATGGTGGTTTCTAAGAGAAATAAATTTTATGGATAAATATTTTGGGATTAAAAGTATTTTTAAGTGTAAAAGATTCACAAACAGTTGAACACTTAGGCCATTTTTCCAATTCTAACAATTTTGCATCGGGGTCAAGATTCTGACAGTGAATAGAAATGTTAATCACCTCAGTAGAGTTCCCAGCTTGGGACAGTATACCAACTTGTTCATTAAAGATCAGCTGTGTAACTTCTGAAGATTCGAAGCCAGTAAAGTGTTTCAAATCAGTCATGAAGTAACTGAGGTAATAAAAATCACTAGACATTTTTAACAATTTTGGTACAAACTTGAATTTAAAATCAAGTTTCAGTTTTCCAGCAGTATTTTTCCATACCTTTTTATTTTGTTCTCTATTTAGTGACATATTTACCTAAGACAATATAGAAACACTGGCAAAAGTTAAAGATAGCTTTCTCTGTATCCCTACTGTAATCATATTCAGTTTTAGAGTGTATATTAGTGATAGAAAAAATAATGGTGCAGAACATAAATACGTACATATATGCCACTGCTAAATGCGCAAAGATTCCTGTTGGAAAATGAAGTAGGGTTTCCTGGGTTAGATTAGATTTGATCTGTATGATGTATAAGGTGAATAAAATATTTTAAAATTAACATATTTTAAAGCTCTGGTTTGTTTATCTGGTTGTTTTTTTCTTTCTAATATATACATGGAAGCTGAAGTAAGTAATTTTTTTATGTACTCATCTGGAACCAAAGCCCTCAGTGATTCAAGAACAAAGTAGATTTGATGCACTATTGATTTTCTACCTTAGCAGTAGAAAAACAATTGCTCTATGCAAAGACCTGTTTTTCTGGATCTCTGCCATCCATCTTCTTAACATTTATGTCACATAGCATTTTCTCAGAAAAAGAAATTCACACAAGGTTAAAAAGGAAAAAAAAAAAAAAAACAAACCTCTTTCATAACAATAAAAGGCAACTCTTCATATTGTAAAATAACATTTGAAAATTATTTAATACGCTTTCCACTATTAATTGTTTGGGTTTCTTTGTAGTACATAAATGTCTTTTGAATTACATCTGCTCTTACTTCCCTTCTCTCAGACCACATTCTGGTCAATTTACCTCCAGTAGTGCATGGACAGGGTTCACCACTATGTACTGAATTTCTTTCCCCAGACAACCTTGCATACAGAGCTTGGGCTTTAACTTTCCTGAATCAACCCATGGCTTATGTGAGAGGTATCAGGAGCCACCAGTTTGGAAAATCAGTACCAATGCCTCTAAGGAAGAGTAACAGGAACTGTGTGCAGGAAGCTCTTGCTCAAGGTCTGGTTACAATGCATCTGGGTCCAATCATCTCTGCTGTAGAATTTCTTTACCTGTAATCTGCAGACAGTTTAGAGCTCTTCTGAATCAGAGAGCAAATCACAGGAGCTGAATGCAGCATAACCTTCTCATGATGTATTGTACTATAAGGGCTATTTTACAGCAGTGTTCACCAGTCACTAAAAAGTCCAAGAAAAAGCAGTATTTTATATGTTTATAGGTGCAGACAACAGAACGTTTAAGGCAACAAACCCATCAGCTCATAAATCATTAAAGGTGAGACTGCCTCTAGTTCATTACAAAGTTCAAGAAGAATAAGATTTAGTAGAAATAGTATGTGATATCTATGCAGAAACCTGGAAGTGCTTATATATTCTGAAAAAGACATAAATGACTGCCTTTCTTCAAAAGGTCTATTGCAAACCACCTAGAAGATATGTCATGGCATTCTACTGTCAAGTCTAATCCTATATCATTTACTATGAATAATTAATAGGAGTCTCTTCCTATACAAGGCTAATCAAAATTCCAAGTGAATATTTTCTGCCCCTAAAATCAGTATTCTATGGAAATGTTAATAGCCATCAAAAGGAAAAAAAAAAAAAAAAAAGAAAAAAAATTAACTGGAGGAATTGCAAAGAAATCTAAGTGAAATGTGTTGTCTAAGGTTGCACAAAAAATAATGTTTGCATTGCCTGATGCTCCATCTTGCTATTGTCATCAGGATCCCAGATCCCAGATCAGAACCTCTCATGCTGCTGAGAGATACTTCTCATCCCCAGATAGTTCTGGATTAAGACAAATATTAGAAAAAGTCTATTTTGAATGGAGAAACTGCTCTCTTCAAACTCCTATTGTAGTCAGAACACTTCATCACAATTCAGATTCATTCTTTCAGTGGTGGTCTCATCTATCCAGAAGGTTTCCATCCTATAGTCTAAAATTACGATTTTCACAAAGATGATAACTTTTCCTGCCACTTTCCCCTCTTTTTCTATATTATTACATTGTACTTCGGTTATTCATGACTGATATTTTTCTTCACCAAGCCTCGTCTCATCCCCTACTCTCCAATGTCATTTAACTATGTCTCTTCTCCATGATTTCTGTCTGCCTAAACAGTGCAAGCCAATTTGATAACCACTTTTTGTCAGGATTTCAACAATTTGGTCTAGAATGCTTCTTCAGAAGGAGTTTATTAATACAGGACCAAACAAAACCAAAATAAACTGGTAAGGTTGGGGAGAGGCAAATGGTGCAAATCCATATTATTCCATAGGTTTCAGTGAAGCTATGCTGATTTATATAATTTGAAAATTATCTGTCTTAGAAAGAAATTAAACTGACTTACATCAAAGAGAAGTATCGCACAGAAGAAATTTGCTACTTGTTGCTGCTACTTTATGGGACAGAAAGCTTTGAGGAAGGGGTGGTAAACAGTTAAACAAGTGAATGTAAGAGCCAGTATTCAAAATTTTACTGACAAACCAAATATTAGCTTCTTTCCAAACTATTTTACAATTTTGGAGTTACTATATCACTTGGATTGCTGACAGTAGATTCTGGACCAAATTAATTAGGTTATGGCAGCTGCTAAGTTTTTCATCAGTTCCATATTCACATATTTTTTACGTGTTCTCTCCTTGTGGTTAATTTTGTTTTATAGAACTGTGGATGAAACCTACAAGTGGTCCATTATAAAATTCTACTAAAAGGACTGAGATAAACGTTATTTGAGGACAGATTTTCAGGTTTACCTTATTCAAAGAATGATTCCCATATTTTGGATGCTAAGGTAGAATTTTAAGAGTCTGATAGATTGTATTCACTGTCAAGAAAACACAGCTTTAGAAAGCACAGAAACAATCAAATAATAAGAATGTGTGAAGCATGTGCATGCAGAGTATGGTAGAGACAGACTGACTGAAAAGACAAAACAGCACTGTTACAGGTGGCTTTTTTTTTTCTATTTTAATAAAATACTAAAGAACATTAGCTACTTTTAAACTACTAAGCTTCAGTCAGATTCTAAGAGTTAATGCTTCTCATTTCTCACACAAAAAAAGTGTGTAAGAGTATGTCAAGAAGAGCAAAAACTGTGAATGAACTATAAATTGTCTGTAGTTTACAGTTTAGGCACTATCCGAGGTTACTGATAGGTTTCTTAGTATGAAACAGGTTGACATCTTTCCTCTCTGTATTTTTGACACGTCAGTTCTGTAGAGTTCTCCAAGGTTTCAGTAATGTTTTGGCAAGACTGTGGTGGTTAATATCTTTATAAGTGAGACTGAAGTACGCGAAGCCACAGTAAATCAAAAGAATCTTTTTAGATGTCCTTAAACTATGTACAAACAAAAACTTGTCTACAGGAAGAACTATAATGAATTGGTATGTGATGCATAGTAATTAATGAGATCAAACAATATTTACTAGTGTAAAGAAGGCAAGGCGTGCACCTATTAGACATAAGATAATCAGGAATCACTATCAAATCTGAATCAAATATAGCACATAAAGAAATCATTACAGCACACAAGTTTATTTCACTCTCAAGTCTGAACATCAAGCACGAAAAAGATGTCTAATATATTTGTTCAGTTCTAACACAGCTTTACACAAGGTGATTAGCCACCAGAATACCTGATATCCTTTGTTACGTGTTCCTGAAACCAAGCTCACCTGCTGCTGAGGTCTCCCTGAGTCAGCCAGGTTTCTTTCATTGAGACTATACATCCCCCTGAAATGTATATGGTAAATCCATATTTGTTACTGCAGAAAACCCATACATGGATGTCTGGTCAAAATCTGCCTCAAAACTTTTAATGGAAATATATGCAGTATGAACAACTTTGTTCATTTGGTGTTATGGAGTCAAACCTGTATGTGTGCAATTTTTAGTAGCCATTAATTGTTGTCTTACACTGTTCTCTGTGCCTTCCACTTCATTAATCACAAGGACAGTGGTAGACCAGTGGGTGTACAATAGGAGCACCTAAACCATAAGGAGTGAATATTTACTTCTGCTCAAAATTGTGCATTAAGTTGCCCTTCCAACATTCTTTTTTATAAGAAATGTTATTTGAATCCAGTAGCAACTGGTCTATCTCAAAGTAATAGCAACCAAACAGCTGCATTTGTGTACTGGGCACACCTGGCGACAGGATGTTCTGTGCAAGGGGAGGCCATGACCTGCTCTGTGTTGGTCACGGATGTCTCTGACATCGATGGGATGTGTCAGGGATCCCCAGTGCACTGGCCTTGATGCACTGAAGAAACAGACATGGCCACCATAGGGAGGGGACAAGTGGAGACACAGGTGAGGAGAAATGGAGGGGACATGAAGGTGCAATTTCTGGGGACATGGCTGGAGATGCCCTCTGTGAAGGAAGTACTTCATGCCAGAGCAGGGACAACTGAAGGTCCATGGCTGTGGACGACCCTAAAAACTGCCTAAAGGAAATTGCCTAAAGGAAACTGCCTTAGGAAACTGCCTAAAGACTGAGGCCCTCACTGAAGTTCTTGGGAAGAATCAAGTATAAAAAGCAAAAACAATGTGAGATGAACCTGGGGAAACAAGGATGTTTCTTAAGTGTTTGTTTAACTGGCTATTTATTCTCAATATGTGAATTGGTAATAAAAAGGTTGTGTTAATTGTCAGTAAATTAAATTAAACTTAGTAAATTTACCCAGGTTGAGTCTATTTTGCTCATAGCAATGCGTTAAGATGATTTTTTTTTCCCCAGTATTTTAGGAGATATTGTGGTGACAGATGTTTTGATTTAAATTAACTTGACTTTGCTCCTCTCTCAATAATATGACACTTTATTTTGCTGACCATATGGCTATAACTAGAACCATAATCTATTGTATTTGAACTGAAGAACAAGGTACTGAGGACAAACAATAAGAGAATAATTTACTTTCCATATCTGCTATTCCCTGCAGGGATGTTTTGCATAATGAAAACAACATTATAAATTAAAATTGTTCCTTTTCTTGTATCAAGATTCTCATCTTATTTCAGAGCTTTTTTAACATATTCAATGCTTTATTTAATGCTATAAGTATATTATATCTAGTAGAAAGCAAAATCTTAGAGTCAGAGAAGGAGAAAAAATGCTGAGTTCCTGATTTTGCTGGTCAAACTTCTGATTAAACATTCTGTACAATGTATGTAAAGAAGGACTGATTTTCAGCACTTAATTATTTTAGCCAGTTGCCATCTGTTCTTTGAATTCTGACCTTTCTTTCCAGGTTGAGACTACATGGAGTATCTGCAGGCAAGCCAATTAAATCATGGGTGTTTCATGCTGACATTACAACAGACTTAATATCTACCTGCAGAACCTCTGTTTATAAGTTTAACAGTGATGACACAGTGGCCTTCTGCAACCTTCATCCAGCAAGCAAATAGTAGTTTATTACACTTGGCATTGTTCCTTTCAAATGTGGCACAATAAGCGGTGGCAAAATCACATTTTGATTTGTTTCTTCGGCCCATGAGATTAATCATGCATTGCCAAAAGCTTTTCATGCTACTGTTTCTCACAAAGATAATGCAGGTTAACTCTAAAAAACAACCCCATAAAACTACCCTTTTCTTGACTAAGAATAGTCACAGACTGAAATAGCAAGAAGCTTTAAGCCACCTATTCTCCCATAAAATTCTCAGACAGCCAAGGTCAAACTTTGTAGGAAGCCCATCACTCTGCTCTCATATCGCCTGTCCTCTGCTTATGCAATGATTAAGTGTCTACAGTGTCCTTACACTGACAACATGAATACATACAAAATATCACTATATTTATGAGTAATCATATTAGTAGATGATTCTTCATCACCATGCAATAGTGATACAATATTATTTCAAGATTTTTTACTAGTAAGCAGTACCAAAGACATAGTCAAGTCTATCTCAGCCTCTAATGAGGACCCAATTACTTGTGTGAATCTCAGATGTTACAATTCATGAATGCAATATTATCATCAAAGAGTATACATCTATAGGACTCATTACTGAAAAGTTTCTTTGCAAAGAGGCTTCTGGAAAAATATATAGCTTCAGTTTCATTAAGTGTCTAAAAAAATAAGAAGAAATATACACTCTTCCTTGAGGAACATTTTGAAGCTGCAAGTGCAAAGATGAGTTATAGGGCATGATGTGAAGCCTACCAATGTCAATGAGAGTCAGCCCTTGTATTGATTTTAATGGTCTTTGAATCGGGTCTTAAGTGTGAGATTTTGATAACGCATTAAAGCTTCCACATTTTAAAACCGAACTTCTTCTATTAATCCACTAACTCAAAGACAGAAAATAAACATTACAGGAAGCACCACAAATCCTTACCACTATATGGGAACACACTATTTCAGTGTTTCCTATGCTTACAGTACTGAGTCAGATAGCTCTATCAGTAAAGTACTACGTTGTAGAGTATCAGAAGTAATTTCGCTAAGTTTCAAGGAGACTAATCTTTTAATAGAACCACAGAAGTTTTCTGTTTGCTCTTAGTAGGAAACTTTTATTCCTTTCTCCACTTATTTGGTGCTGCAAAATGCAATAAAACCAACTGTGTTCGCACTGAATGAAATTCACTCTGTTTCAGTGCTAGGCAGTGATAAAATTTCTAATGAGCCACTTTGCTCATTCTGTTTATTTGGCAGCATCAAACAGAAAACTCATGCATTGGGAAAAAATATCTGGAGGTTATGTCATCTTGCTGAGTCTATACTCCTAAACTGAATATTTTCAGGATTCTGGATAGAGGACTAGATCTTAATTCAGCTTAACAAACAAGTCCAAATACTTAATTTCTTCTGTACAGATACTGTGATGCTTCAGCCTTTCCTCAAAGACATCTGAAAAAAGGGGATATTAAACTGACTTAGATAAACATTTAACATAAAACATCATTCTTAAAGGTAACAAACACGTTATATTCAAAGCGTCACACAGAAAGTAATTATTCTTTTAAGCTGATATATGATGCATTTATGTAAATGCCTTTTTTTTTTAATTTGAAACTATTGGGCACAATAGTATATTTTTTTTTCACTGAAAACTACAAATCACATCAGTCACATCTCGGATCTTAATTTGCTTCAGAATATAATTTACTCCTATGATCTCTTCTTTATTACCTTTTAGCAGTATCTGTGGCAAGACATTATGAAGACCAGGCATGTTGTTTCATGCTTTCCGCCATCACTGCCTACACACTTTTTTTCCAATTAAATTTGGCCTAAGGAAGAGTAGTACCAGTGGATGAATATATGCAAAAAAAAATTATCCTCCATGCACTTTGACTCTTTTGACCCCTTGTGATAATTAATATTTAAACATAGATTTTTTTTTCTTATTCTATTAACATGTTTATCGTATACTTAGTATCAGTCTTGCCCAAACCTCCTACTGCCCAGAACACAATAGACAACATTCAAGCAAACAGAAATATTATTTTATTTCATTTTCTCTATTCTGTTGTAGGCTGACACACTTGAGTTGACAGAGATCTTACTTTGGGTAGTCCTTTTCATTTTTGGCTCTTAAGAAGTGATTAATAAATGCTTTTCTTTTTAAACTTCATTTTGGTAAGTCATTTGTAACAACAACAACAGAACAGAGAAAATGTGCTGCATGGAAATCTCCCTGCCGCTCAGTCTGTGTGCCATCATGTGTGATCTCCTCTCTCACTCATGCCTTCACTTGTCAGGTTGCTACGGAATTGGCATTAGAGTGATGCGACTGTCAGGGATGACTATGTCCCTGCAGTTCAGAAGTCCATTTTTCCAAACTGTGCCAGCTCATTTTCATCTGTTTTCTCGCCATTTTTTGAAAGGGATTATTTAAGTTTCATTAGAAGACTACAAAGAAATATTTTGCCTCTGTGGTTTAGGGCCAAATTCATGCCATGATTATAATTATTTTTTTAATTACTATCCTTTTGAATTCACAGGAACACTACAAACTGAATTGATTTTAAGCAGTTATGGATCCAATAAAGCTAAATTTCTTCTATTTATATCTTTTTCAAATAAGACATAAGGACCGGTGAGCATGTAGAACAGACCATTTTTAGGGAAAGATTAGTATCTCATTAGAAAGAACCTTGTACTGCACAGTATTAGAACATCCTCGCTCTCCATTCGGATTAGGCAATCATGGAGTTAATAGCTCACTAGCTGTATAAGGTATTTCATTAGTTCTGAAGTCAGCTCATCAGTTGCAGTAACGATGAAAGTGAAAATCATTGAAGAAAAAAAATAGTACATCATCAAATACTTACATCATCAAAACAAATCAAGACATCAAAAAACAATTGGTCTATATTTTACAGCTGCTATGCAACTCATGTCAAAATAGTGTGATGTACTGAGGTACACTGGTATTTGTTATAACACCTAATAATAAAAAGAGAAGTAAGAGGCCACTGTCCCAAGAAATAACATCATGAAATAAGAAGAAACACTTTACTGACATTATAAATTATATATTTTGACAGAAAGTGGTTTAAAAAAAAATAAAGTAAATAGAGTTCACGTTAAAAAGCTAACAGAATTTAGCTCAGTGAAGACTAGGGGAATCATTGATTACATATACAACAACTGAACATTTAGGTATCTCTCAGTCTTGGTCCTAAAACCAGGAGTCAACATGGGCATATCTATACTATGCCTGTAAATCATCCACCATTGTTACAGCCAGCAAGAAAAGAACGTGCATGTTACTCACCAGCTGAACTGTAGATTTAGTGGTTGTATACTTTATATACAGTACATAAATGTTATCAGTGACTGCTGGGATTTAAGGGGAAACTGAACACTCTGCAAGCAAAAATCCCTAAATAACATTTTGTATTCTGTTTGAGTAGAACCTGAAGCAAATAGTTGATTCACATTTGCTCATTGATTGCATTACAATGCAGAAAAAAATGCCAGTCAAGAACAGCAGAAATGTTTTATTTCACAGCTTCTTGGTTCAACCAGCAAATTAAACAAGAATAGCAAAACCAATTTCCTTATTTTTAACGTCTGTGATCCTTTCAAATTTTTAAAGAAATTTTTCATGAATTCACTTCCTTGAATTAAAGATTATTTTTGCCCTTGATGAAAGCAGTTAATGTTGCCAATTATTCCTTTTCAGGCATGCCTGAAGCATTTTAATGGGAAAAATTCATCCCAGTGACATTTTTAAGTAGTGGATTAATACATTCTTTATATAGATTAAAGAAACTGGGAAGTTGTTAATATTGCCAAATATTTAAGACATTTACTTCAATCTAAGGCATTACAGTTAAGAATTTAAGAGAAAAGATTAAGCCGATAAATTTTATTGTCTTAAAATTTGCAAACTACGCACACATCAATAAATTATGTGAGGCATTTGTTGAAACAATGGAAATAATAGAGAGATCTAATTTTTTATATATGAATACTAAAAAGAGTATTCTAAATTAATGTATTGGAGGGACTAAGTAAATTTCAGGTGATAATTCCATTTTTTCAACTCAAAAACTAGGTTTGGATTAATATGAAGATATCAAAATTAAACTTCTAAGCTTTTTTTTTTTTTTTACAGTTAGCTGGATGTATTTCTTGACAGCAATGTTCTATCACAGAATCTGATTTTGACAAATTGATATTTTCTGAGAAAGGTTTTCTAATAAATTGTTCCTCACAAATTCAACATCTGACATTTGAGGAAGTAAGGATGAGACTTTACCATTCATTGATCCTTAATCAATTCCTCGCAATGACTAAATAGAGCAGCAATGTTTTTTCCAATGGGTTTCAGCTAACTGGAGTAAGCTCTCACAATATTTACTTTATGCAGTGTTGTTTGCTCACAGTTCAAAGTAGCCAACAGAATAAAAGTTGCCTCCAGAGTGGGGAAACGTACCAGAATTTATAGAATATTGAGAGAAAAAAAGATACTTTTTACAACAGAAATAGCATATTTGCGTTTGCCTAACATGGTATGAGCTATTATTCATCACAAGAGTGTTAGTATAGCTTTTCTTTGTAACCAGGGTATGAATTAACAAAATAAAGCACCAAGAAGAACATAAAGTGATAAGGAATTTAAATGCTCAGAGTAAATTTATATAAGTCCAGATTGAAACTTCTGAAACATCATGAAAAATACCTGAAAATTCCCAAAAGCTTCAATGATTAATATACAAGCAATCTGAATTTTATATTAACATTTCTGTTTGTAATTTACCAATTCGCTTAACTATGAATCAAGCATTATCTCTGAATTAGATATTCCAAAGCCCAGTCTATATTATTCTTCTACTTTCCATGTAACGCTCATCTTCTTAGTATCTGGAAAGTACAGATGAAGAATAACAAAACTATTGAGGTGAAGTCAAGTGATGAGCTGATACTTTTCTATGATTATACAGTATGCATATGATGGACTTCCCGTGTATTTGTGCACGGAGCCGATGGGTAGCTCACAGAATTCCTTTGAACATGTTATGGTCTGTCTTGAATAAAAAGGAAGCTGATCTTGTCTACAAAGATCTCTTCAGGTAAACCTCTATCAGCTCAATACCCATATTTTCTATTATAGTCTATACATATTTCAAATTCTATTTTTAAACAAGTAAAAAGGCAAACATCACCAATATGACCCCCCAAACTCCAAAATACAAACCAAAACCCATCTGAGTAGGGTTTTTCTTGTTTGTTTGTTTGTTTGCTTGTTTCAACTACTTTACTTTCCCAGAGAAGATCCTCATTGACTTCTATGCAGACCTATGGAAGAACAATGACAACATGGGAGTGAGTGAGGGAGCACCAGGTTTTTTATTTTTTTTTTCTTTGGCTGGTTGGTAGGGAAAGATTTGAAGTTTGCTGCAGGTATAACATTTTAGAGGTGTTCATTTAAGATGTGTTGACTGATTTGCTATGTTAGAACAAACAGAGGCAGTAATTTTTGTCCTTCATGTTTCTAAGACGTTACCACAGCTTCCTAATCATTGATGTAGATTAAGTTAAAATATGTTTTCATTCAGACATGAATAAATGGAAGAATTTTAAATGCTTACAGTGTTGTATAAACCAGTCATAGAAGCTCTGAGCGATTACTCCTGAATTAATAATGATCTTCGTGATTTAGTACACTCGCTTAATCGTTCATTCTCAATTCTGTCTTATGGGTGTGTCTCTGAAACATGCAAATATGTCACAAACAGCATACTTGCTATAATTCCTAAAGTTTGTTCTAATTTTAGGTATTTTCAGGTAAGGAAAAAAAAAAAGATATTTTTTTGGTGTCTCTCTGCTGCCTTTTACAGTATTCTTCAGTTTACTTTCTATCAAGTTTGCTTGACTTCTGTTAATAAGTTCAGTAATATTAGGGGAGATAGACACATGATTGTGTGTGCCTCAATTCCATAAGAAACAAAGTAACATGTACACTTGTTAAATATTAGTTTTGATATATTACTTTATTAACTTTTTATATAATAATAAAAGATAATTATACATATTATATTATATTATAATAATATAGTACAATAATATAATAATATCTACTTATTTATCTTGGTTAGGCAAATCAGTGGAAAGATAAGAGAAAAGAAAGATGCTACAATAAATTAAGACCTTTAAGTGGGAATAGTTTGAAAATGGGGTCAGGCAGACATGAATTAGTTTTCTTTTTTTTCTAACCAAAAATTCAACCCAAATTGTCTGACTGTTTTAGACAGACTCCAATTCTGCTTGACTGAGTAGCCTAGGTTCTGGGCCATGACAATGCAGTAGTGAGCTTTTTTATCTAAGCATGATTACATATATATCTGTAATATCAGTGAACTCACATGTACCTGCAGAATATTTTGTCTGCTAAAAGGACAGATGTTTTCTTGTAATTAAAAAAGAGTTAAAACGGCAGAGAATTATGGGGGATGCATTAACTGATGGTATCAGTTTTACAGTGGTTGCTATTAAAAGGAGACAGGCTTCTCTGGTCTCCAATAATATTATTTAGCATAAGTAAAAAATTGCCTGGCAAAGCATCCCAGATCAATGTCTTTATTTCATTTTATGTCAGTGGCTGATTTCGCCTACCTATTCCAGATTGTCAGCTTTAGGACAAAAGTATATATTTTCATGAAATATATTGTTGTTTATATGTCAAATACACTGGACATGGTTCTAAAAAATATTGTTGGCTGCCTACTGTCATGAAATAGTTACTATTTTTTTTGTTACTGCATTTTAACTGTGTTCTATTTACACTTCCAGGGGTGCCAGTGCCTGCCATATCAGGCTGAGCTCAGTAAACTAGCATGAATTTGGGTGCACCCACACTATAAACTCCCTTTGTAGATAACTCAGGTCCCAGCTGTTCTAACCTACAGGATGCACGCTTTTAGCCATCATTGACATTTTCTAAGTTGCTTCTGTGTCACTGGATGGTAATTTGGGCCATAGAGGAGATTTTCTTCACAAACTAAGTGGAACGGCAAGTGTTCTCAAAATATAACTTTTTTATTTCAGTTGGAAATAAACCGCTGCATAAAGCTCTGAACATTCCTGTATGTCCTTGTTCAAAAACTAAAAGTAGATACACTGAATTCAGACATTTTTGCTTCCACCAGTGAATCCAGCGCTCGGGTTAAGAAATTTAGGTGACTTAAGAAACTTAGCTTATTATAGAGGTTTAAAAGACTTCATGCATTTTAAAACATAGCATTTTTAAACAGCTTCAAGGTTTTGAAGATGTGTGAGTCCTTTAGGACAGGCTATCCTGCTGCAAAACTAGTTTGCGTTGGTTTGAAACAAGAAAGCTACTTAAGGAACCTGAGATGTTCTAAGCTCCCACTTTAAATGTCTCACAATCTTACCTCTGTTATGCAGAATTTGGTCTGTGTTTATAGTATAAATATAATTGTAAAGCTCTGGAAAAGATATGCTCCCTGACTTTAAAAGAGAAAGGGACTGGGCCCAAGGCTCTGAAGTGGTACTACTCCATCTCCTCCTTGGAAAGCTTTGTTTTACTATCACCTAATCTCAAATATTTTTACTTTACATATTTACATCTTACTTTCAGTGAGAAACTTTCCTGTAATTTCACCCTCCTCTCCTGATCTGGTAAAACAAACAGAAGACACCTGAATGAACAAGATACTTGACAGATCTCTATAGCTAATAGAAATCTAATTTCTATTTCCTATTTCATAAATGAAATATTATTATTAAACTTTCTTTTATATACAGTTACTCCAAAGAAGCTTAGGGAAAGCTTCACAGAAACACACAGAAACAAAGAATGATTGAGCTTACTAAGTTACAGTCATTTAATCATTGAATTGTAGAATAATTTAGGTTGAAAGAGACCTCTGAAGGTCCTCTGCCCCAGAGCAGGACCAGCCTGGACATTGGATCTAACTAGAAAGTTAGTTCCGGTTTTTCAGAACCTTATCCAGCAGAATTTTGAGCCTCTCCAAGGAGATAATACATTATATTTTCCTAAGGTAGTGAAGCAACTTCCTATCTAGTTCCAGAAAGTCCATTCAGTGAAGCTCCTTATTTTTGAAGGATTTGGGTGGTGCTTTGGGAGCATTTATTTCAAGAATGGATACACATGCAAATTCTTTCATGCCAGGTTCACATGTAGGGCATAGGCTACAAGCTGGCTCAAAGCCACGTAGGCATAACCAAAGTAAGTGGCTCCTAGCCAGCTCAGAAGGAGAGCTGAGCTGTCTCATGTTTATCTGTAAAATAGACTGGATGTCCCTAGTATGGCATATCTTATTTGCCTAAGGAGCCTGAAAGAACCATCTGGTCGTTTTTGATCCTCGTAGTTATTGTGATAAGAAACTCATTCAGGCAATCCTTCTGCAGCTGCAAAAAAGTGGTGAGACAGGCTGTATTTGGGAGAGAAAAAATACATCTCAAATGCTGCTAAATATGTTTCAGGATAATGGCCTCAATAGCACATCTGATGAGTATTTAGGATAAGTGAATGCTGAATGCTTTATCAGTGATAACACAGACAAAGGTTGTCGGCATGTGCCACACGCATCAAACATTGATCTTACTGCAATTAATTTAAGTGAAAAATTGTCTCCATCAGCAGATGCTTTTGCACAACATCAAAGCCTGTTTCTTTGCTGTACTTCTTTTTAATGGAACCTTTGACCTGTCAAAGCAAGTAAGAAATCTTTGTTTCTTTTAATTTATTAGAGTTTCCTGTGCTTTGTAATTAACCTCCCAACCTTGCAGCATGAATGTGGTATAATTTTTTATTGATGTTTTGATAAACGACATTCTTCCTTTGCCTTCTGGGATTATTTTTATAGAAATTTAAGTATTGTAATATTAACATGATCCAAATCACCTTCACTATATTAAGAGACATTTCACTGACTGTATCTTTTACTATAAGGTTACTCAAAGCCCATTTAAACGAATGTCAATACCCATAGAAATTTTGAATGGAATATATGTTGTCATTGCTATTAGAAGGTATTGGTACAAAGCTTAGCTTCTGAGATACCAGAACGTTTTGAGAAGATGACAGCAACTGAAATACCACACACTGGTAGGGCCAATATGTGACTTTGCACAGGCACTGAAGGAAAGAATCTCTCTTACAAAGGGATAGAGGCAAAGTTCTGACAGCAGGTTCTTGAACACAGTAATGGCCACCTTTGATATTTATTTAAAAATATCAACACATACAAGATACGCAAAATAAGGACAGTAATTAGAACACAGGGTAGCTGTGTTTTGCTCCAAAGAGAGCGGGGAAAATTGTTTGGGAAATCATTATGGGCATAATAAATCAATTCTGGAGGTCACCAGTGCTGAACAGTGTGAACATAAAGCTGCATTTTACCCTGCCCAAGTCACATTGTGGAACTGATTAGTTGACTATGGTCAATGCTATGGGGTTAACTACAGAAGGACTATAACAATAAGTGCAGTAAGTAATATTTCTGAGCAGAAGTGCAACCAGACAGGCTAATTTGTTTCCAGATTACCACTTTATGATTTCAATTTACTTGTAAATTATGCTAGAAGAATGATTATTACTCATGAAAGTTTGGCAGACTTTCCTAAAGAGCAACACAAACAATATGAATACAGGACCATCAGTGAAAATATTACAAAGCAAGCACAAATTACATATATAAGTAAAAACGCAGCATCAATCTAATTGTTCTGATTACTTTAACATTTAATCTGCAGAAGATAGACTCTTTGAAGAAAAAAAAATTAAAATTGATTTTTCAGTATCCAACTGTTCAATACCTATATCTGTGCATGATCTGTTCAATATATTAAGATGTTCTCTGCATAAAGAGACTGATTATATTATAGTATTGTAAACTAATATTCTATTGTCATAACATTCACTGGAAGAAGGAACTGTTCATCTAGTTTTTCTTGCCTTTGCCTTAATTTGTAAGAAAACATACACTACTGAACAAGGAGTACAAGAGTTATACAGTTATACAGGGTGGTACAGTTCTTGTGGAAGGATTTCTGACTGATTATTTGAAGAATTACAGTTCTGGTAGAAAATGAATACTTCTTAAAGTCTGCAATTGTGTAGCTCTATTATATTGGCAGCAGATACAGAGAGGGGAGCCTGGTAAGTTTCTTCTGTACTTCCATAGTAACAAGAACCACCTTTCTAATTTTTCTCTAGACCAAGTTTCAGAAGTACTCAATAAGTAACAGAGATGATGTGTATTTGCCTGCTAACTTTTTATCTTTCACTAGTGCTTTGCCTCCTGCAGCAACATTACCAAACCCTTAACTACCTACACAGCACTTAAAAGTTGCACATTTCTAGTAATGCTTGCTAGTATAGCCCGTAGGAACTCATGAGATGGTGTCTGCTCTGTAGTTACACCACCTCTCCAAATTTCTAGATCCCAAATGAGAGCCAGTTTTGAAAGATTAACAAGAAGATTCACAAGGCAGAGCTAAGTGGCAGAGCTATAGTTATCCAGATTTATATCAGAGCCTACAAAAAGTAGAGCTACTAAAATCCTGCAGGTTCCTGACATCCAAGCTATATGGTTTTTGCATTAAATTAAAGCATCTGACTCATTTTCATAGTGGTTTACAGCTTTTCTCTTCCCCAACCTTATATATCTTTAGAAGCTAAACCAGTAGTACACTTCAAAAGCAAAAGCAGTAAAACATTTGTTTATTTCCAGATGTGAGAGGAAGGTCTCCTTCCTTTCAAAACAACTGCATTTAATTATTAATAGCAACATATTGTATCTTGATATGTTACAAAAATTCAGCTAAATCACCTGCTGTTGAATTTGCAAATGCACATTTCCATGGAGAGGCACAAATGGGATTTATTTGGAGCAATATATGACATGAATTCAATCAGAGCTAGGATGAAATATATACTTTAATTATTAAATAGAAAAAAGCAAAAATACAAATATTTAAGGGTCTAATATTTCTGATAACTTCTTAGGGAGAACTTTCCTTTCTTAAAGGACAATATTTTCATTCATTTTGTCAATGACCTATCTCATTAGAGCTGAATGCTAGCAGTTTTACATTGATTCGCTTGGGTCTGGATACACTGCAATGTTATGCACTACTGGCTCTAAAGTCCACTATAGTATAATGTTGGCCCACAGTACACAGAGGAAGAAGAATATATAAATTGGACTGATACTGCGCACATGAGCAGTTAGTGGCTGATGACTCTTCAGAGTCTACGAAAATAGCAAATACTTAACACATTTAATCATGCAATAATTTAACAGTTTCAGAATGTGAGTGTAATATTCTCATGTGCCATGTAAGATATAACAGGATAACCCAACTTAGAATTCATTCTCAGCACTTTTTCTTTAAACGATTTTTTAACTGATTTGGAAAAGACTTTTGTCCTCTTTTGTCTGACGGCATGATGCCATCCAGAGGCCAACTCAGCTCATTACAAGGTTTGGTTGCTATACAAAACCCTTATACCAGAGCCAGCAATCTCCTCGTCAACATAAGGTTTGATTCCTAGTTTGTCATTAGGAAATTTATGTTTTTCTACAAGGCCCCACTTAGGACTGAAATAACATTTATGTCTTCCATGACTCTCAACATTTTCAAAGTTGTCTACATGATAGGACCGCTCAGTAAAGTAGCAAACAAGAAGCTTGAGCAGAACAATAATCTAAGAAGAACACATTAGTAGAACAGAAGTTTGGCATTAGATAACTTAACTTCAATAAATTAAAGCATTTAGCTTCCTGAAATTCCCTTACGTACTTTCTGTCCTATGAATCACTCACTGAATATTATAAGGTGGGCGAACAATGTCTTCCCAGTTTTCAGTGGCAATAGCAAAAAGTTTATGTATAGCTTTGAAATTCCTTAAGAGTTCATTCTCAAAGAAAAATCTTCAGATTCACTGAATATTTAAAAGTAAAACCAAGCCAAAAAAAACACACAAAAACTTTACCTTTTTTTGTTCCCAAATTATTTATCTCTGGATCTAGTATCACATAACAAAGTAAAGAGTGTAATTCTGATATGTTATTTCCCAGCCTACAGCACATATTCATTATAATTAGACCAGAATACTTTCATTATTTATCTAGAAGAAAAATTAAAAATATTAACTTTCTCTTATTTAAACATGCGATTAACTGCACTTTTAGAATTTTGTTTATAACAAACTTTTTCTATTTTTCCTTTCAAAAAAATTTGCCATATAAATGTTGAAAAGTTTTATGTTCTTTTAGGCTTCAGCAAAATCATTGCCTGTGCATTGTATAATTATTGTTCATATGAAAAGAATGCATTATGACAGCAGTGCATTAAAATATTAAATTCATATTTCCAAGATTAGGGAAACGAACTCAGGAACTGAAAATAATTCATAATTAATAGAGGAAAGAACAATAAAATTAGTTCAATATTCAACTCTCAGAATGAAAATATTAGACTTCATTCACTTTGTTTATAAACCCTAAGTAAAGATTAAAATGTTGACTTCTGTGATGAATTAGTTATGTACACAAAATTGGAAAAATTGGAAAAAGTTATGACCATGCACCAGTCAACTCCTGCTCACAGACTTGTTAGGAATCATCAGATTTATTATGAAGTGGGTAATGACTAGCAAACAGGCATAGAATAAACCAGTTCAGTTGAAATTCTTAGACATGGTGCATATTCAGATGTTTCAGTTTCTGAACAGGAAAGTCTTTTTTTGAAGTCAATAGCGTACATTTTAAGCTGAAAGCTGAGCTTGAGTCAAGGATGTCTACTTGCTGCACTAAAGGCCCAAATGGGCAGGAGCAGCAGCATCGCAGACTCTAGAAACTTGTACACAGAATATTGATGGTTTGCACAAGGTACCATCAGAAGTGTGTGTAATTCGTGAGCATTAGCTTGCTTAAGCCTTCCCGGTTTTTACTTCATACAGTGGATGTAGCTAGAAATTTTATTTACTTGAGGGCTCAGAAGAAACAATGTATTTTGGGAACACACTTGAAGTCACATAGCACATTTTTTCTTTATGCTACAGGAGAGGTGCCCTGCAATATTTATTTCTCCTTGAACACGATGTAATCGTAAATCATTTCAGACTTTACAAGTTATTTTCTGCGCAATATTTTAAATTCTCCATGTTTTAAGCAGTGATATCAAAGGAATCTAGATCACTGACTTATTTATATTAAGGTTAAAGTTTTCAAGAAATAAATGTATTTTTAAAAAAAGATGTAGGTTCAAAATTATGAAATATTTTATCTGTTTCCTGGAGGTAGTACTTATCTCAGTAGAAAATCTATAGAGACTATATTACATGGTTTATTATGATGTAACAAATTTATGAGCAAACAGAAAAAAATTCTATTATGGATAATTAACATTATTGCAAACGATGTTCGGTGATTGCATTTTTTTCCCTGCATGTTATTCTATGAACTACAAGAATGTATTGTGAAAATAACTCTGAGTTAAGAATAATTTATAACTTAATTAGCCTGATCTCCGCTAACTAAAACAAACTTAGAATCCAAGTTGTGGTATTTTAGTTTTTTAACATCAGTAATAATTAACTTAATCAAGCATGATGAGTTGTAACTTAAGTACTAGGTTAATATGGCAGTTGTTTTAGTAAAAAAAATTCCAGTGTCCTTTTCTTTCTAAATATAATCAGTGTTTTTTCTGTAACTCATTAGCATTCTTGCTGTCCCTCATTGTATTCTTGTCAACTTGCCTGTGTGAGAAATAGAAAGATAACACTTATTGAAAAAAAAATAAAATTCCTTTTCTAAAGAAAATTTACCCTCTATATAGAGTCCATGTGGAAAAGAAATCCAAAGAAATATTGATCAGAAATTATTTTAATAAAAAAGAGGGATTTAATCTGCAAATACCTTGGAAGGGTAGGAAGGTGTTCCTGTGTCTACTAATCGCTGGGCTATCGTAGCTACTAAATTAAAACTACATTTACTTCAGTACTTCTTCCTCGGTTTTGCTTCTGCAAAGATTTCTTCAGCAACTTAATTGTATACGATGCAAATAATCATACAAAAGTAGATTTCAATGGAATTATTCATTACATATAAGGCTAAAGTTCTGGCTATCTACTTGAAAGTTAGAACATAAGTGTTAAAAAGTGTATCAATGAGCAGAACAAAAGCACTCTGGACTTCAAATTATTATATCTACAAATTTTACTATTTGGGGTCTCATCTGGGCTTTGTTTCTCCAGCCCCCAATGTGATTTGATTTCTCAGGCCGGTCAAATGGACAAGTCATAGCACTTTCTATATCTGGACAAGAAAAAGGCATGGGAAACCTGGGGGATAAGAAGAAAACATTAAGATGATCAAGTTTTAGTCATGGACTACACATATCCTCAAAAATTATTGCTATGGGTAATAGGGTAAATCATGTGGTACACAACATGCACTAAAAAAATTGAATCTGGATTCATTCTATGTCAGCCTGTACTTCCTGTACTATTACAAATGATGTATTAGTCTATGTTTTTTGAATGGCTGATGGTGGGGCTTTTTCCATATTCCTAATTGTACTGTTGATTACTTTAAGCAATATTAAGTGGATGTTACTTTATATGTGAGAGATGAGCTGTTTCCATTTATGCAGAGAATGTCAATTTTCTTTAACAGGATAATCAGTCTATAATGTTGCACTGAAATTTTGACTTCACTTGCAAGAAGATGCAGTTAATTAACTTGAAGAAGTATGAAAGTTCATGATGAAGAGTCATTGGAACTGAGTGAAAAAGTAAACTCAATTGAAAATCAGAAAATAAAATTTGCTTTTTATCCTATGTTTTGACTTGCTCCAAGAATCCCAGTTCTCTTAGAAAGTAACTCCTCAATGCTTTGTTGCCTTCTTTTAATATTTTTTCTGCCCCTCTTCAGTCTCTCACTTTCCCTAATCTTTTATTAGGTCAACTATGCTTAAGACATTTTGTTAATTTTAACCAGTTAAAGTAGATAAAATGGAAATCTGTCAGCGATTCCTCAATGCCGCGGGACCTCAGCTTCTGTCTCATATTTCCAGTCTTTTCTGTGAGCCAATATTTGCACTTCAAATGTACTTTTCACAGAAAATCACTTTTCTGTGATGGATGAGTCTCCCTTTGGTTGATCTAAATGCTAAATCACGTCATTTCTATCAGGTAGCCTTATCTCCTGAGGACAAGAAACATGCAAATTGACATCTCTGAATTTATCCTACCATTGGTAGAAAACATTCAACAGATTAAGTAGAGGTGAACAAAATTTTCTTTCTAGAAATAAAAAAAAAAAAAATTGTTTGATTTTGTATGCATACGTAAAAATAAGCATTTTTAGATTTGACAATTATACTTTTGGAATTCTGTGGGCAATGACAAACTTCAATACTGATTCAGTACAAAAATAAGCACTGAAGAGTTTGAATTTATTTCAGAGCCAAAATAAAATTTCGTAAGAGATAGTCCAGCTTTCCCTTTTTTCATAGAATATCTGTGTTCTAACCACGAGGTGAAAAGGCCAGTCCTAATTTATTCTATTTATTCTAACAACTGTGTGACATATATATATAAAAAAATACATAGATATTAAAAAGCTAATGTGATTTAAAGGTTTCTGAAGCCTGCTACTGAAGCTGGAATGCATTAACAGTTTAATCTTTGAAGCTAAACCTATATGTCATATTTGTTAGTGTACATACACCAATGCAATTATTAAATATCTTAAATTGTCAGGTATGATTTTTATTTAATACCTTAAATAAATTAATATTATTGTAGAAGTCAAAGAAAACAAGTGAATAACTGTTATACAAATTTAAAGCCTGAAATAATACCAGCACTTAAAAGTGAACATGTGCTTTAAAGCTGAAATATTAATGATAATATTTAAATTCCAGTGTATATCTCTTTTTAAATTTACATTATCTAGCTCTTAAATTTAATATTATTAAACTGCCTGTAAATGACATAAAATTCATGTCTCCAGGGTATTTAATTCTCTGCTGGGTGAATTGTTTTTTCATATAGATCTATTCCCTAAATTTAATTTAATTAATTTAATTTAATAAAAGGTAAAGGTAAGAAATAGAAGAAATTATAGTGTCAATAAGTCTGATGCATAAATCCCAAGAAATTCTGATGTTGCAGTGAGAGAAAATACGCAGTATTGTCCTTTGTCTACATCTGCTTACATTCCTGAAGTCACTTTGGATTCATGTCCTTTTGTGACCTGCTCTGCTGAATTGTGCAGATAATTTAAAATTAAAAAGTAATACAGAGCCTCTGACACCCATCTCTTCCTTGTTTATAGAAAAACAGTGTGTTTGAGCATATTTTCAGCTAGTTGGGGGAGAGTGTTCATGTAAACAGTACTGTGAAGCTTTTACTCCATTTACAAGAGATAAGACTTCACAAAACTAAGACTGTCCAAAGATTGACAAAATCTCCCCAGAAAAGAGAAACCTAAATGAGTATCTGAAACCATCACAGAGAAATTATGAAGAGAACTGAGGAATTAATTAAAACGAAAGTCTTGTCAAACGCCTGAGGAGTAGCTTGTAGACGGACTGCAAAGCCACAGAGCTGGACATAAAGTATTTTTGCTCACCCAGAAAAGCTGCAAACAGATCCTGCAATTCAGTTACGTGTACATATCACATGGAGGTACTATCTGCAATTTCACTGTCATAGATCAGGAAGAGACAAGAAAGGAAATTTTAAAACTAGTGGAAAGCTTTGGCCATTGAAGAATTTCTTGCTTAAAGTCAACTGAGTAAAGAATGCAGGAAAAACCTGTCAAGGGAAAAAGAACACTGTGAAAACTATCTGCTTGAATAAAAAATAAGGGCAACTAGAAAATTTAAGACGAGATGCCTAAAACTTCCATTTTTCAGCTCAGTTGGAGAAACTAAAACTAAACCAATGGAAAAATTTGATTTTCATGGAAAGCAAAACTCATCAGATTCTCTTTAAATTCAATTTAATATCATATTTCTGCTGAATAATTGGAGAAAATAATGGGAAATAGTATTTCTAGCACAAGTTTTGAGTAGTGCAATAAACAATATTATGTCTTTAAAGAAAAATCTTCGTTAAAGAGATCTAGCACAAACCTTCAATATGTGGCTTGGATCCGTACAATTCTTTTGTTCACTGAGGAAAGAAATCTCACTTGAACTGCCAGAGGAGTTGAAAAAATATATATGTCTGACTTATCCAGACACCTAATAGACCTATGTACTGATGTTCATCCAGATATTGATTCTCAGATTCTTATTTTGAAATTACTATAATTGTTATTTATCTGTGAAGCAGACCAATAAAATGAAAACAGAGAACTAGAAGAAAGCTATCTGTCGTGTGTCCCACAACATATCTAATGAAAAAGGATGCAACTTGTTCTTATTTGCAGTGTCTTGGAAAAAAAAAAAAAAAAAAAAAAAGAGTTAACTGTCTCATATAAAATGAGTGGCGACTGACAATAACATAAAAGCCACAACTATAAAGAAATGTGCCTGCAAGCAAAAAATCCCAACCAAGCAAGCAAACAGAAGCTTTTCAAAGACAAATGAAAGTCTAAGCCAAAATAAGAGGATTATATATTTGAGTCAAACTGGGAAGGATATCACATACGTCTAAGATAGTATCTTAATCTGTTAGAAAACTGTCAAAAAAACTGCTCACAACAGACAAAAACCAAACAAGTATCACTTTTTAAACAGCGATATTTGGTACCTGCTCATCTGGCACTAAAAGCAGAATATTGCCAACTGCCTTTAGGGGATGATTTTTCATATCATTTGACAAGAAATTTATCAACTCTTATGTACCTATATGTGTATGTTTACAAGTACGTGTGTAAATACGTGCATATATGTGTATATATGTGTGTGTGTTCACTTACACACACGTGTGTGATAGGATGGCAGTGTCAGCTAGAGCAGATGTTTGTAAAGAAAAGCAGTGATTGCTGTCTCAAGACATTAAACATATCTACTGTATCAGAAGGTGCTAATATTTCTTTAGCCATGTCAGATGCTTCTCTCAGTAGTTAATCTGTGGCTCCACATCTATCACCAAAGATAATTGTAGTGTTATCATATTAAAGGGTGCAATTACCTGGGCATTAGAGTTTTAAAGTATTTAACCACCTTAAGTGTATAATTATCCATTAATCTGAAGATCACATTTGATTGCCTACTGCTGAATTCACAGAGTAATTATATGTTTATCCATATTATAAAGTAAAATAAACCTTTTAAGATAATAGCTATCTAAATGTTTGTTTCTTAATAAGATTACAAATATATCAGCTACTGCAATTTATCAGGCAATTTTTAATTTATTTTTTTTGATAGAATTGCATCAGTTCGAATGAGCTGTATCTTTAGTGCTAATGTCAGTTTTAGCACATTGCAGTAGATATGCAATCATCGAGAAGCCATAGTCATTCATATTTTAATACCCCAGGGGTATTGAAAGTGGTAGAATATGTAATGGATCTTCTGGGAAATCTGCTCCTTTCTTTTGTGCTTGTTCACTTTGTAAACTAGCCTGTAAGTTCCAAGGTCAGTGACAAGTTAATGTCCTATCACAACTATGTTATGTTTTAGTAAGAGACATCATAGCTCTATGATGTAAGAATACATTTCCTGATTCTTTCTCTTTATGAAGCTTTAGCAGTTATTGGGAAAGAACTTATAAAAATTTACAACTGCAGAAAAATTCAGTAGTACCAGGAAAGATCTCTCATGACTCCCATTTGGCATTTTCACCTGCTCCAATGTGACAGAAGGAGTAGTTGCATACAAAGTAGATATGACATTGTGCAATTCAAGAGTACACTACAAAATACAGATTATGCAAAATCGTGATTCCTCTGTAACACAACTGCATGAACACACAAGTAATGGCAAAAATAGTGTTTAAAATATCCAGAATTTTATTATTCATGCTGCACTCAGAAGAAAGAAGAATCATAGGAGAGGAAAAAGACAAAACAAAAAATGTTATTAATATGTAGGAATAAATATTCTTCTTGAAACCAAAAAAGTTTGTTCCATATGTTAAATTATACTATGAGTTTTCTTATAAAAATTAAGAAGAGAACAACTGAAATAGACCTCTTCCAAAAACAGCAAGGAGGGCAACATTAATACATTTAGGCTGAATGTACAGAGAGTAACAGAATAATTTGGGGTCTTAGACATTAGAAATAATTATTTTCATTAATGAACTTAATTGTATTTATTAAATTCAAAGTCATCACCAAGATGAGAGGGACTACAAATAAAATTATGAGACTTAATAGAAATTCCAAGTGGTCATGACAGATAGAAATCATATCTACATCGTCTGAAAATAAAAGATAGTCCTGAGTAGGGACAAGCATTGTGCTTTGTGTTGAGAACTAGGCAGATGCATGAAGATAAAGTGCAGGTAACTGATTAAAAATCTAGTTATGGGGATCACAAACTTCTATTGATCAGTAATATCATGTTGATGTCAAAAAAGGGCAACTATTTATCCTTCTTGGAAGTGTAAAGAATCATATGCTCATGGCAAAAGGAAAATATGCTTTATCTCTGAAGAAGACAGAGGAGAAGATTTACCCACATCCCAATGTGAGGACTCCAGTTCAAGAAGAGTGATGCCTGAAAGAGAGAGACCAGAGGAAGTTGTGGTTATGTGTTATAGACCTCTGAAGATGATCTATAAAGCAGGTTTATGAATAAACTAGAAATGTTTAGTCTGAAAAATAATCTGTCGGAGATACAACAATCTTCTCATATATAAAAAAACTGCTGAACAGAAGAAGGAGGCAGTCTGCTCTTAGTAGTGATAGGAGACAAAATAAAAAGCTTAAATTCCAGAAAGGAAGGTTCAAGTTGGTTGTGAGCAACAGGAATAATGAATAATGACCGTGAGTTGCTTCAAGAATTTATGGACCTTCCTCATAGAAAACTTGTTAGAACTGGCTATCCTGTTTCCTAAGGAATTTAGTCCTATGTAACAGGTCTGTCCACATATTTCTCTGTGTTTCTGATCCACCAAACAACAGATCAATTTAAACCAGATTTGATGAGCAGTATAGGTCTCAAAGATATTTCATTTATTTGATGGAAAACACATAATGGGCAAAGGTGAGAGGCGTCGTTAAAATTCCTGACATGTATTTTGAACTCAGCCCTTGCTACATAACAGAGACACTCTCTATGAGATCAGATGTGACATGAATGTATATGAAACCTGGTTCAGTTTCACTGTTTCTACTGTATCATGGATAGACAACAGGTTTTCGAGGCATGTGGAGTTACAGCTTTGTGTGTGCTTCAGGTTTGACTGTTTGCAGCTGTCCTAGATGACATTCAGACATATCTGATTATAAAAATCAAGCTTAAATTATATTTTTATACCCTTTTCTCATCAAAATTAACTTTCTGCATGTGCTTGTTCTGTGCTGTTCTTTCTTCTAAATTCTGATTATTCGTCTGTATGATTGGAAAATCGGAAAAAAACATTGCCCAAATTCATTTCACTACATATAAAATTAGGCAAAAGAAATGCTTGTTTCTGTAACACCAATCATTTTGTCATCATCAGGACAACAACAACATCACTGAATTGTTCTGGGGTGGGGACAGGGTGACCCATTATGTTTCGTGTATGATGGAATCATGTCTGTCTCCTAGGACCTACTGTATGCATGATTTATCTCAATCCTTCTGTCATTTTCCCATTAAGCAGCCATGACTAAATATAGTAGGTGTATAATCTTGCACTTACATTAGACCAATGGGCTGTATGTATATATATATATGGCACTCCCCAGTGCCTCTATCAGTATAATGCCATATATATTTACAACAAAATTAAGCTTCTTTAACTTTGCAAAGAAAATTATTTCCATTCCACATATGAAAAAGCTGACCCTTAAACGTTGTTGTACTATAAAGCCATCTGGTCTTTTAGTTCATCATGAGCATATTTTTACTAATAGGCTTATTCAGCCTTGCCCTTCCCTTCCCTTCCCTTCCCTTACTTTCCGTTCCTGCCCCCTCCCTTCACTCCAC
>VXBJ01006124.1:0-16998 GCA_013400055.1 Nycticryphes semicollaris
AATTTATAAACTTTCAGACTGCACTTGAATGAAATTTGATTTCAGCTCCTCTTTCATTGCAAACCATCTACTCCACCTCCACTTACTTGTCTTTCAATATTTTTAATGTAGAAGGTAGCTGAGCAACACACATGGTCTTATTGCTCTTGATAGCATTTGCACCAGAAGGTTAGGAGTGACCATTGTCCTAACCTCATGCCACAGGAGGCATGAGTATATAGCAAGGCATCTATCACCTTTCATTTGAACAGCAAAGCTTATTCAACTAACCAATACCTGGAAGTTACAGAAACCACTCAAGAACACTTACTATATACTTGAACTACAGAATTAGGTCTTTACTTACCTCACCATTTTCAACTGCTCTGCCAGGCTCTTGGCTTCCTAACACTAATCCAAATAAAAATTGTTACCATGATTTTTTGACAATAATATCATCAGGTCTTAATATGAGTTCGTACAGAAAGTCAGTTGGGCAAGAAGGATTTATTGATATGGAATTGCTTTTCAGAGAAAACCCATATTTATTAATTATTCAAGGCTTATTTATATCTGCTTGTAATTTGTGGAAACATGTTTATATCTCTTAAAACAGTAGTATTTGTTTTCGTTGTTTCCTAAGGGGACTTCTAGATCCCTTTGCTTGCATTCAGCTGTGCTTAATGCTGCTACCTCTGCAATGCCCCAGGCTTTCATCACAGTAAGTCACCTCTCTTCATAAACTGCTGCTGTGAGCTTCATTCATTCACAGGACACTAACATATTAATTCATGTCACAACTATTTTCCTCAGGACTTTGCCTGTTGCTGAGAGACAGTTGCAGAGATTAGATTTCCTCCTGTTGGTTATGGAAATGCATTTTTATTAGACCCCCTGAACAGCAAAACTCAAGACTATTGCCGATCTTGAACCAACCCTGATTTGTAACTTGTCATGTTATTATCACTCATAAGCTAATAGGGTTAGCAACGAGTCCTTCCTTCAGCTCTAAGTTTTTAAGGCATTTCCTGAGGGTAAAGACATAATGACAATCAATAGCAACTTAATTTGGTTATTATATAGAACATTAATTAGGCTTTAAGTTGATGGAGCAATGAACAGTGTAAGTCTTTGTTAAGCATCATTTGGGACCCTCACGTGTTGTAATTCTTCCACGCATCAGTAACCAACTAATTGCTATTCAACATTACCACCAAAATTAGCATGCACTTGCTATGCTACAGTAATGAGAAAGGTTTCCTTTGCTGATTTTAGATGTTGGATGATACCCAAACTCATGTAATGAAGTACTTGAACAGAAACCAGTACTTTTTTTTCCCAACTCTGAATGATTTAATGGCTAAACCTGAGGACTTGGGGATGAAATTAAATCTGCTTCTTTTTGGAGCTGCAAACCTAAAGAGGGAGATCTTCAAGAGTGGATTTTTTTTCCTCTTTCTGGGCATGCTTTTTTCAGCTAAGTAAAGGAAGATGTCACACAGCGTCCTGTTCTCTTTGTTGCAGTGGAAGATGCATGATCAGATCTGCTATCCACAGTTTATGGTAGCTAATTGTGTGCTCATGTAAGTTGCGCACCCCTGCTATGTGTTACAGATCCTGGGCACGGATTTAGTAAGCTGTAGAATTGTAAATAAATACAGGACTTTATTATGATATTTGCATTTGATGAGGGGGACTTGGGCCACTAGGTTTAATTCAAGTCTGTCTTGTAACACCTTTGAGTCTGAAAACACTTGCAAAAGAGCTCAACACTTATTTTTCCTCTGCTGTTTGCCCAGCAATTAGTTTCTTGTGAGGTCTAGAGCAGCAGGATCAAACCCTGTTGGCTGTTAACTTGCCTTATTGCCTCACAAATAATATATTGTGCTCTTGCCTGCATCCTGCCCCAGACGGGTGGTGTGGTACTAGTCCCCTTGGTGACATGAGGTGGGTCCACATCATGGGCTATGTCTGTGGCTTGCCGTCCCATGACTCTCTTACTCTTGTCCTGCTCCTGTCATGCAGATGGAAGTGAAACCATTTGGCGGGAAAAGTGCCAGCTGGTGCTATTCTGAGGGCATGGCAACAGGGTGCTTGGACAGGTCAGTTTTCCTAGTGGCCTGAGCTCAGGTCCCCAACTATATCACTGCAGCCACTGGATTAAATGAACTGGATCAAGCTTTTGACACAGTGTTCCACAGCACTCATGTGGAGAAACTGACTGCTTGTGCCGTGGATGGGTGTATGCTTCACTGGCTGAAAAAGCGGCTGGAGGGAGGGCCAGGCCCAGGGAGGGTGGTGAATGGAGTTAAATCCAGTTGGCAGCTGGTCACAAGTGGTGTTCCCCAGGACTCAGGGTTGGACTTGGCAGTGCTAGGTTAATGGTTGGACCAACTTAAACAATTTGATGATGCCACACTTTTTTCTCGCCCCCAGAAAGCTGTTGTGCACCGTTTTCCCTGCTTGTATGAGATGGGTCAGAACGAACATCACCTTAGCCCAGATTCCTGCCTCCCAGGCTTACCTTTGGTAGTTGCTCAGGTAGATGTGAATTTGGTCAGGTAGTGAGCACCTCTGTGCTCAGGAGGAACAGGCAAGAGTTTGCACAGATGTCTGTTGCCAGTTTTTCTGTTATCCTTTCAGTTTTATAATTCTTATGTAGATTGATTTCCTTAAAATAGCAAAAAAGACTTTACTGGAAGCTGCACCACTACTGCATAATTTAACTTCTTGGTTCTTATTTCAGCATCTGTGTTGAAAAGTTAAAGGACGTTAGTCCTTTTTGGTAGATTCCCAGTAGCTGTCAGTCAGCACAGCTCTGTGAGATTAGTTTGTGCTAGCTGAGCACAAACTGGAAATTTAAAATGTGGTGAAGGTCCAAGGCTTGTGTAAGCTTTCAAGAGTAGTTTCTCCTGTCCTGAGTGATGTGTCAGATTGCCCAGTCCAAAATCACAGACAGCACTACATAGCAAAATAATCAACTTACTCTTGTTAGGACCAGAGTGATGTGAATCTGCGTGGTTGTACTGTGCTGATGTCTGTGCTCGCTGATTATCGGAGTGGAGTAGATGCAGTAAGTACAAGTAAGATGCTGCTTCCATGCCCTACTGCTCTACTGTTGCTAGAGGAGCTTGTAATGCACATTCTCTGAAGACACGATTAATTAATTTAAATTGTACTTAGTTGCCATGAACATTTTTTACTGTTGACAGCCTGGGCTATTTGAAAATTTTGGGCTTTGCTGGTCTTGTGCACACATTTGTAGCAGTTGTTTTGCCACTCTGTTGCTCACAGCTTTTAATGCACTAGTGGAGCAGCCTCTCCAGTGTCAGAAGTCAGTATAGTCTTTAGTAAAGCAATGTAGCTGTATTGACTTATGCTAACTAAGTATCTGGCTTTTCTTTAACATTAGACCAGGTGAAAAACCCTTTAGACTATCCTAAGCGTGCACTTTATTCAGTTTCTTTTCCAGTTACATCCTCTTTCAGACATAAACTTCAGTCCCAAATCGAAGCTTTTCTGTCCAGTGACTGGTCCTGCTGTAACCAAGACAGTCATGCTATATAGTGTAAAAGACTGAAAAAAAAATAACATAAGGTCTGTTGTAAGGCTATTGGTAGGGAACATCAAAATGCAAAGGTGCTGGATCATCAAAACACAAATGGACTGCGCACCTTGCCTGTGCAAAGGAAAGTAGAGAAGCTACTAGTGTTCCTGAGGTCTCTGTTAATCATACCTGTCTCCAAGGCAGGTTGAAAGTATAGGTACAGGGACTGTTGATGACACTTGCAGGTTGCCACATACCTGTGTGGTCCTGGGTGCTCACAGCCCCTAGTGGTGCAGTGGGGTTATTTAGGAGGAGGAACAGGGAAGTGGCAGCCATGGTTGCTTGAAAAGGGCAGAAATCTCCCAGCAGTAAGTACCAAGAAAGAGTTTTTTGTAGCTGGCTATTTTGGGCTTTTTGTTGTCTTCATCTTAGCAGCTGTACATGCTGTCAGAAGCTAGCAGTAACAGGTTGGTAGCCTTAGTAAGTCCAGTGTTTTCCATTTGTGTCTTATCCTTTTTGACTACATCTTCACATACAGTAACCTGGCCTCGAAATATTACAGGACTTTCCAAAGTTGACTGGAAGTGGCCCTGAAAAGCTTGATCTGACTTTGAAGTTGGTTCTGCTTTGAGCAGGGCATGGAAATGACAGCTTCCAGAGCTGCCCTCCAACCTACACCACTCCATTTCAATGGGGTGCTAAAGACTTCACAGCCAGTGAAGTAGCAGCAGGTTTCCTTCCACTCTGCAGAACTTTCTTAAAATATAGATAGTATTGTTCTGTGAGATACTCAGCTAACTTGTGAAGTTCTGAAAAATGATAACTACCCTGCCTTCTCTGCATAGTCAGAAGTGCTGAAAATTCTGCTTGCCCTTTCTTTTTCATAGTGAGGTCCTAAAGGGTGTGTGCGGTCTGTGCACAACTGTGGCACTGGGCCTCAGTGGCACCAGACTTGAGTCCATTTTGGAGAGGGTCAGGTTAGGAGTGGGTCTGGGCTAGGCGTCTGCTGAAGCATGGTGCTATGTCCGGTTGACACAGCAGCTGTGGGGTCAGGAGTGTGTGATGAGTGCTGCACACAATGATTCTACCAGGGACCAGTAGCTCATCTAAGCTGTCAAACAGCTGTTTTAGCTGTTTTTCCTTGCCAGGTCATATATATTACTACAAGATCCTTGACTGTTGTACTGATGCAAGTCTACATAGATCTGGTTAGTTTCTGCATCTCAAGACAACCTGGCTTTAAAAATAATTGTTCTCAGTCTGGAACTTTACAAAATAAAGTACTTCATAGTTTCCATGAAAGTAATGAAAAGCTACCTCACAAATTAAAATTCACAGTGTCTCACTATAATAACACTGAAATGTTTTATGTTGTTCTTTTTTACAATGCTAAGCTTCAGTGGACTATAAATTGTGGGGTTCTTTACCATCTACTAAGTGCTAGCATCTCAGTGAAATAAGGTTTTATAAAGCAGAAATTTTTAGCTGAAATGTGTTGTGACAGCAGTAGTCATAATCTGTAAGGAATAATAAAATAGGATTGAGGGAAAGTGTTTAGAGGTAGAGGGAATAATGGATTTCTTCCTGTCAGCCACCTGTAATTTCCAAAACCCCAGGGATCATCAACCTCAGTTGATCAAACATGGAGAAAGTTCTCACTTTTATAATGCTTTTACTTTCCCCTTTCTTAATATTTTCTTAAATTTCAAAAAGGGAAAGTCTTCCACAGTGAAAAAATGTCCCAGATCTGCCAACTTTATGACACAAGTTTAGGTAAAAGGTTTTCATAGATGTTGTAACACTGTAGCGGTCACAGTTTTCTGGTAGTTCACTTGTTTCTTCCTATTTCAGAGCAACTCTGTTAATTCCTTAATTTCACAAATAATTGCCAGCTTTCTTCCTGAGAGAGTGTAAAAGACACATTCTTCATGTACCAAAGATGTGTCACCCATATCCCTCTACCTATCTCCTATGTGGGGTACCTGCTCTGGACCTATAGGATATCTACTTTTACACTATAGTTTTTCCTCTAGTTTCTACTGAACAATTTGGTTTTCACAGTACTGCATATTATCTCAGCTGTTTGAAATCATATCATGTTGAAACTTGGAATACAAGTTGCTGACTTGGAATCACATGAAAAAAATAAATTAAAATGAGTATTGCTTTGATCCCGTTGGCCAAACTTGATATATTGCCTGAAGGCTGGTTAACACTCTGATGTTCAAATTTGAGATCCGCCTCCCACTCTTCCAAACTCCAAAGGCCTTTGTGCCCTTTTGATATTCTGAAAGACAGTTCTGATATGGGATGAGCAATTTAATGTTTGAATGGCACAATCTTTTCCTATGTAGTGGTAACTACCACCTAGCGAAAGCAGAGCTCTGTTTAACTGATTGTTTTGCAGAAGCATCCAGCATTTTGGATTAGTCCATGTTGCCTCTGAGGCAATAACTCTGAGGTGCACTTGCTCGGGTTGCAGGGGAAACTGCTTGTGCCCCTCTATGGACATCACCCTGAGGACTGCTGGTTGGCATCACTAGAATAATACAGATTTTTCTCTTGTACAAGCAAGAGTCAAATTTGGCCTCTAGGATTAGACTTATTGAGGCCACCAAGTCAATCCTTAATTTATTGAGGCCACCAAGCCAATCCTTAAACTATTTGTGAAAATACAGACTGTAAAGATTTCCCCAGGTGACTGGGGAGTTCTCCCTGGAAGTCCTCTGCAAGTTTTTCCACGTGAGGGAGATTTTGCATTTAGGCTTTTGCGAAATGTTGTCCCTACTGGGTGGTCGCAGTTTATCCGGATCTCAGAAGCCAAATGTGTCTTTGGTGAGGTGGTATTAGAGACCATGATGATCAAAATCGATGCCCTGTTTGAGCTTTCTTATGCTTGGCAGCTTCTTCAAGGCCTCATTATTTAATCACTCTTTGTGGAGATCTCTGGAGTTGTTTTCAGTCAGATTTAATTTGGGGTGAAGGCAAGATTTTCTTTTTAGAAGTATCTTTGATAAAGTAAATGATCGAAAGGAACTGAAAATCTGTAATTCTGTCGAGACATTCACTTATGGCATAACCTGTAATAGCAACTTGATGGAATTAAGGTTTTTCTGATCAGTCCAGAGCAGGTATGTTTATGTCAAGTGTAAGATAATAATTGGGTTTTATTTAGTAATGACAAAGAATTCACATATTTATTTTTAAAATAAATGTAATGTAGAAAATAATTTGTTTCTAAATGTAGATAAAAAATAGCATACTCCTAATTCAGACATGGAGTACATAGTTTCATTATTTATATTCTTTTGGTTTTGTGTTAGTGGTTTTGGCAGTACATCTGAAAATGCAATGTTATGGAGAAAATTAAAATCAGAGATCTTTTAAAACTATTTATAATGTCAGGATACAAACAATTATTGTGATTGGAAAAGTGAAGTTGCTATATTAGAGATGATCTGGCTGGCAACATCTGACCCATCGGTGGTAAGGAGGGTAGGAATAAAGCTCGGGCCAACTGCCACTAACCATCACTGGGCCATTTTGTGGTGGTTGTTCTTCTCCACTGCTTTCGGGGACACTTGTGATTTCTGAATTCCTTCCTGTTCCCCCACAGATATTCCATTTACTTATAGCACAGCTGATGCAGGGTTCTTCAGCAGCTCAGGGAAAATTCGATTTTGATGTCCTAATGTCTATAGGCTGGCCAAATTTGTCCAGGGAGAAGCTCTGCAGATCTGGGGGTCCTGCTGTGTCTGGGGTGCTGGGCTGGGGGTGCATAAGGTGCTGCTCCCTTACTGGGGCCCATGCTCCCTCTAAACTTGCTCTCCAGTTTCTTCCCTGGGTAGCCAGCACTCTGGTGTGGAAAAAAATGTCTGTTTTCATCACCACAGCAAGCAACTGCCTGCAGGAGTTGCCTGCTTTATGCAGGCACTGTTGGTTCTACTACAAAATCTCATCCTGCATTATTTCTCTATTACAGTAGCTACCCACTGGCTTGGAACTTCTTACGAGCACTTGGTTGCTTCATCTCCTAATCCTAGATGATCAGCCATTGGGTTTGGCTTGTAAGTCCCCAGATAAATGATTCAAGATACAGAGAACAGAAAGCACAGAGGCCCACCCTGTAATCAGGGATGGATTGAAGAGGACTTCCAATTCAGTCTTTCTTACATCAGCTTTATACTTAATAAAGAATCACCAGACTCCTACAGATATTGTATACCTGAGCTAGAATTTCTTACAGACCAGTACGTTGGTAAATTAGAATAAATCAACACGTAGTAAAGTAGGATACAGATTACATTTAATTTTTTCTGCTGGAATATTAAATTTCTTCAGTTAATCCGTTAGTTTGTATTTCTATGTCAGCAAATGTCTGCATTTATTCCATTGCCTCTGTGTTTTGTACCTCATGTCCTAGATAATCCTGACAATGTGACTGTTTTTTAAATTTGATAGATGATAGATTTTGTCAATCTGCTGCTTACAGAAACAACAGGTTTCTTTTATTTCCCATGCTGTCTGACCAAAGATGGATGGAGTGGGCACCTAGTTTTATCCCACAAGACTACACAGTTGATGTTGTCTGGGTATGATATTCTTTAAAGAATGGTGACACTCACTGTTGCTCATCATAACACTGTGAGTAACTCCTCCTGGAGTACTGTGTCCAGCTCTGGAGCCCTCAGCACAGGAAAGACATGGACCTTTTGGAGTGGGTCCAGAGGATGGTGACAAAAATGATCAGAGGACTGGGAATAGAGCACCTCTACTATAAGGACAGGCAGAGAGAGTTGGAGTTGCTCAGCTCAGAGGAGAGAAAGATTTGCAGGCACCTAATTGCAGTCTTTCAATATTTAAAGGGGCTTGTAAGAAAGATGGGGGCAAACTTTTTAGTAGGGCCTTTTGCTATAGGACAAGAGGTAGTAGTTTTAAACTGAAAGAGAGCAGATTCAGTCTAGATATAAAGAAGAGATTGTTTTATGATGAGGGTGTTGAAACACTGGAACAGGTTGCCCAGAGAGGTGGTAGATGCTCCATCCCTGGAAACATTCAAGGTCAGGTTGGATGGGACTCCAGCAACCAGATGTAGTTGACCCTGCTCATTGCAGAGGGGTTGGCCTAGATGACCTTTAAAAATCCCCTCCAACCCAAACTATTCTATGATCCTATCATCCTGTGATTCTATGATTGTGGAAAGTGTTCAGACACATTATGGGTTGCATATCTTGCTGCTCAGACCTGTTGCCCACAAGGAGTCATGCTCTGACCCTGATCCTTCCTCTGCCTCAGAATGAGGTGTGAAAGTAGCATTGACAGAGAGGGCAAACCCCATGCCATGCAGAAAAAGCTCCTTATGTGAAGAACAGACGGCTCTGCATTGATGGAATATCAGGATTAAGGCTGATGCATGCTATAATTAATTCAAACAATTCCAGTGGTCCTTGTACCCATAAAACAGTTATTTGATGTTGTGTAAGTTTTATAAATTTTAGCTCACTTTAAAGACTATTCTCTGCAAGATAAGACATACAAACTCTGTTGATGGATCCACATCTATTTTTGGTGCTGGTTGAATGGAAAATTGTTCTTAAAGAGTCTTGGTATATTTTATTTAAAAAAGTAGATCAAAAGTGAGATTTTCATTATGAGCTTTCCCCCAGATGTCTGAACAATCTACAGGTAATAATTTATTGAGTTAGTTACTTCTACCAAATGCCCAGTAATAATTAGGTATAAAAAGTCCATTATTTCCATGGTGGTATGTAGCACATACCTTATGCAGCATAGCAGAGTTAAACGGCAAGTTAAATTATATGGGATATATTGCACCCTTTGCTTAAGTAAATTCATATCATTAGGCTCCACTCACCTCCTATTTGCATGAATGTGGGGGATTTTTCTTATATAGGCAAGACCGAGGCAATTAGTGTCGGGCAAACCATTTTCCTCTTCCTTTTGAACATCAGTATCCCTTATTTTATGCTTATTTTTGAAATCTTTGGTTCCCTTCCACCTCACAGATGGGCACAAAGCAACTTGGCTCTCCACCTCCTGCTTTTCTATTGCTTAAGTATATTATCCTCATTGCATTCTAATTAATAAGGTTATCACTGGCAAGGGGACAGATAGTAGAAATGGAGATAAAGTAGTCTTTTGTATCAAATTTTCAAGTGTTAATAGACGCAAATAGATTGATGAATAGTCTTAAAACTGTTGTGCTGGTGAAAGGCTTGGTGATTCTGTCCTGGTGGAGTTGTTGCAATCAAATTGATCAAATCAATTTAGGTAGCTGATGTGATTTGAAGTCCCTTGGCAGATACATGGTGAGTTAGGGGGTAATTGCACACACATACCTTAGATGGCAGAAACAGGAGAGAAGGAACCTCTGGCAAAGAGTGTAACTGTAACCTGGGGGTTATCACCCCTCAGCAACTCTGATGTGTTGGATGCTCTGAAGAGGAACTCAGTGGTAATGAAGATTTCACAGAGCACTGAGATGCTGTTGGCAGTGGGGGTGTGGGATTAGTGAACTGTAGGCCTGAGTTTACAACCTTGGATTCACCGTGAGGCACAAAGTCTTGGCTGTGCTTTTTCAGCCATCTGTGTTCATTTATTAACCCCTGGAGAGGCTTTTGACTGCTATAATTTGTCTAGCCATTCATCATGAAAACAATGCCAATTCTCAGAAGCTATAGGGGAAGACAGAGTTTATGTTGCTGTCAGTTTAAGATAATTTTCTATTATCTTTCCATATAAGTTACAGGTAAGATATGTTGTCTTTTTTAAAGGTCGTGGAATCGGAGAAAGTCAAACCATTTAAAAGATGGACAGGAATACTAGGTATAGAGTGTATCTGAAAAGACTGGAAAACTCCAAAATTGTTTACCTTGGGAGGATGATGATGTTCTTCTTTCTCAATCTGTTCGTACATTTGCTTTCTCCCCTCCTATTGCCTTAATAATTTCCCTATTTCTCCCTTTCACAGTCTGCCAGAGCTGACTCTTCTTTCAGACAGAATTTGTGTTTACAACCAGTTTCCATTAACACACCAGAGGAACAAAAATGAGCTTTGAATGAGGTCTGTCTATCTTTTCTGAGTAAAAAGCTGGTTGAAAGTAGGCTTTCTGGAGTGATATCTTAGTCTGACATGGAAGAATCCTGTTTAAATTGATGTATTTTCTCTGCCAGATGTTGCTTCTTTTCCCTTCTCTCCCCAAGTGATTTGGTACCTTAGTTTTTTCTTCTTTACAGCTGCGTTTCCCCAGCTTGAAGTGGCATTAAAAGCATTTACACTTTGTCTATAGCAATAAACATTAGCAAAATTGCTACAAATGCTCCTGTGATACATTGCCATTAAATACAGCTGCACCTTTTTGGATGTGGGAGGGAGGACAGCTATGGCTGAGGATAAACCCATTTGCTTGTGCAGAAGCAAGATGAGGGACCAGATTTGCTCAGCTGTGTTTATCCTCCCGCCCACATATGTGCCCGTACAAGCATCCCACCAGCTGAACGTCAGGCTAATCAAAACAACATAAAGCTGGCTGAATCCCAAACCAGCTGTGACGAGGCTTGTCACGCCTATACCATTATTGTTGTTGTTTCAATTTGTAAAATTAGCCTCTGCTGATGGCCCTGCCTGCAGCTCCCTCTCCTCCATCCTCTCTGCAGCTCCTGTGTCTCTGGACCATCCCGTGTGTGATAGATATGTACTCCTTCCCCAGTGTCCCCCATAAATCCCCATGATGCCCAGGGCTCTGAAGGTGGCAGGTTCCTCCCTGCCTTCTGCCACCAGGGTCTGCTCTTTGAGCTGCAAATAAATTCACGAACCTCACCAGGAACAGAAACGCTTTTCAGCTAGTTAAATGTCTGAAAATGAAAACATAGTCATGTGCTGCAGTGTAAATTTGCTGTGGCTATGTGGGGGCCACTTTGTGAAAATTTCTGTCCTGCCTCCCACTTACCCGGCTCCAGCTGGGGGGATAGAGGGGTTTTACCCAACCAACCTCATTCCTCATAGTACTGCAGGGCTCAGCAGTGGCTGCTGTGGGACCCTCCACCTAACTCATGGTCATCCCTGTCCTCCCCTCTCATGTGGTGTTGTCCTCATGGGCTGCTACTGGATTGTCCTGCTACTAGAAAAAGATAGTGTTTGGTTCTACTGTATTGATTTTTGGGGCACTAACTGGGCATACAGAGTTCAGAGATGATGCTGCAGTTGCACTTCCTTTCACTGTGAGAAACAGAGAGCATGGCTTGAGGGTTTGAGTACAGAGACCAATTTGATCTGCTGTGACAAATGCACTGCAGAATTCATGCCAGCCTTTTGAAATGTGTCAATTGGTTTACAGAGGAAAAAAACAGTGAAAAGTAAAAAATTGTAACCAGGTGGTGGCCAAAGTGGCTTAATCACAACCTGTGAATGTCCTTCCCTTGTGCAGGGCTGTTACATGCAGCCTGTGGTCTGTTTGCTTTCAGAGTGAGAAAGGAGGTGTCAGTCCTGCTGGCATGACCACTTCACATTGAAGTCCCTGCTCCTCCTTTTGACAGAAGAGAGAAAAGTGTGAATGGGAAGAAATCTGATTCTCCTGATGCTTCTAGGATGGGAGGTGTTACTTGCTTATGCTGGCTCTGCTAGGTAGGTAGGTGGGCTGGGTTGTCCACCTCAGCCAGGCATTCAGGTCCTGGTGCTTAGCTCTGCTGTGCTCTTTGTCTGGGGGAGAGTACCTGGAGGGGGCTGTGGCAGGGTCTCTGCTAGCTCAGATGTGGTGGCATGGTGCCCTGTGTGCCAGCCAGCAGTTTGATCTGATCCTGGTGAGGCTTTGTGGCATCCTGGGTCACCAAAGAGCAAGGTGTGCATGATTTACTGGCTTTTCAACATGGGGTTCCTACAGCTCTGCTGCACACTAGAACTCTTGGGGGAAGGAGAAAGATGCTTAGAGGTTAATGCCATGAACATAAGCACTGAAATAACTTGTTAATCTAAGTGATTGCCCAACTTCTGGCTCCTGTGTACCTAACACACCTCTGGTGAGCTTTGATGCCCATTCCCTCTTCTCCACATCTCTCCACACACCTCTCCCACCCATTTCCCACTGCTGAACTTTCAGCTGGTGCTGTGACCAAACCTCAACCATTACCCCATTGACGTGATATGAAATTGTGCACAGTGCTTCCCTCTCCCCAAAGCCTCAGCCCTTAAATATAGCTGAAGTAAAGCTCTTTGTACTGCCTTTCTGACTCCTTGTACACACCAGTATGCCTCCAGCACGTGAGGTGAGCATGTGAGGTCAGCTTCCCACCTGTATAACTTGTATAAGTAGTGAGAGGCTACAGAAAAAAATAATTTATTCCCCCCAGTTTGATCTCATGATGGTTTTACACTAGAATAACTGTGCTTCCTCAGTGCTACTACTCTTGGTGCAATGTTAATTGGTGTATATCAACCAAGCATGGTGATCCTTCACTAAAAGTACACTTGTGAACTTGGTCATCTCCCTAGAGGTTTGGCCAGTCATCTGTGTGCCCCTGGTCTGCGTCTGATTTTTATTTCAGACACATGCCACAGAACCCTCTGGATGCTGCTTTGAAATCTGGCTTCAATAAAACTATCTGTCTTATGTATACCTCTTTCTGGAGAGATCTGATTGAAAATATTTCTTCTCTTCCCATGACATATTTGTTTATCTTTGAAAATATCCTTCTTAATCCTATTTTTCTACTTTCTAATTATCATGTGAGCTGGATCTGTTGCAACGTTTTCCTTTTTTCCTTTTCCTTTTCTATTCCCATTCCATGTGAGTGGTGTTAATGCTGTTGTGACGCTGATATCCCTGCTGGCACGTCCCAACATGTGAGTGTACCCTGGCCATGCACTACTTCCCTTGGCTATACTGAGGTCCGTGACAGGCTTTCCTCTGAGCAGCTCTTTAGCAGAAGGGTTAAATGGCAGATAGGGCAGGACCTCCTTGGTGATGGTCTCAAAACTGCTGTTGTGACTTGCCTCTGAGAGATTTATGAAGATAAGTCTCCACTTGTGGTTGCATGAGGACTTATTCAAGTGACCACATAATAAAATTACTACTAAAAAATCCCACTCTTGTTGATGGGGTTGGGTTACTCATTCATTTGTAGATCTGGCACCAGACATGCGATATGTCTGTACCCTGCCAGAGGTCCTGAGATGGGGTTGGAGGACCTTGGTCTCCCCTTTGAGCTATGCTGTGCTCTTGTCTGGTGCAGATGATATGGAGAGCAAGGCCGAGTGTCACTCATACCTTTTTTACTGACCCCGTTAGTCTGTTGCCCTCAACAGATGCCTCAGCCACTTTTTCCTACAGCTGGCTCACTGGACACTTGTTCCTCAGCAGGAATTTTCTCTGCAAGGCAGGAGATGGTATCTTCTCCTACTGTCCATGGTTTCAGTTAGTGCTAAACTTCAAACCTGCATTTCAGAAATGTGCTTGGTTGTATGTAGCTTATTTTTATTCTTCCTCCGATCTTTTAAAAATATTTGTTCTTTAGCTATATGTAGCAAAAGATAGTCTTCATAGTCAGATCAGACACACTCGTCTGAGAAAGCTTGCTCTTTATTTAGCTGTCTCCTGTTCTCTTCATAGAAAGATATGACATACTGGGTTGAAAACATGACCTTATCCCTTGAGTATGCAAACTGGCCATTCAAAAATCCTTTTTCAAACAGAGCTTGTTGTTCCAAAGGGACAAATTCTAATTTGTATCTACAAATTTCTCAATTCTTTGTGCTTGGTTAGGTTAATGTGATAAATGCGTGCACAGTTTGTGGAGCTTTTGTTAAGTCTTATAGTAGTTGCATATGTCTGCCATCAATATCATTGTACTACTGCTTCATGATCTCCTCTGAGCCACAGAGTTTTTAGGATTTTCAAACAATCTGACTTTGTAGTCATTTGGGTTGTGAAGGCAACATGACCTGTCAATATGCAATACAGTTATAAAGCAATGTCTACAGGAGGTTTGATTATGCACCTAAAAATGTGTTTTATTAAAAACAGTAACATAGATGTCACATAATTGATTAAAACTAAGAGTTATTTTCATTAATCTATGCACATACTATCAGTAGTCTGTAATATCCACATGGCACTTGTCAGATGGCAGAGACTTGAAATATCTCCTGTCCATCTACTAGACTTCTCCTTTTCCCAAGTCTTCTTTCTCTATTTCTACAGCACCAGTCTTCAAGACTTGTCATTAAAAATCATCCATCCCCTGACAATAACAAAGATCAATGAACATAGCACAAAATTAATTTTTGTATCAAGTGACAAAACCGTAGGAACACTGAACTTCATCGTCACTCACATTATGTTTTATTCAAAGAAAAATTTCCAGATTTTCAGTTACATGAGAATGCTACCAACATCTGCAAGAAACAGCGTTGCATGGCAATCTGGTTGCTTCAGGTTTTAGGTCAGTCATGGTGTATTTTATGCAAGCCCTTTATTAAAACGGGTTTAATGATCTCTTGTGAAAGGGAGCTTAGGTTCGTTTACATAGACAAGCTTGATGCATCCTTTTCCCTGACATCAGGTCAGCAGTGATAACACATATTGTTAGAAATATTGTGCACTGTGGACTGACATACTTTTCCACAAAAATTTAAAATGAATGTTAAATACAGACAGCAGGTAAAGCAAATAAGCCCATTGGACAGAAACTAGCTTCCAAAACATTTCATCCAGAGGGAATTAAATCTTCTTATGACAAGACACTGCAGGGCTCCCCACACAACTGGTGTCTGCCCTGGAGATAGGAGCTGGAGCAGTCATCAACACTCTTGGCAATTGCACAACACACCTACTTGTGTATGAGAAGCTTTCTGCAAAATTAATAGCCCACATTAATTCCTGGTGTGACTCCAACTGAAATCAATGAAGTTACACCACTGATGAATATGGACAAATTGTTTTAACAGTTACCCATTAAGTAGCAGATTAGTGAGAATCACTTCGCACAGCAGGCAGATCCAGTCAGTGGAATGTGGCTAGAAACTTGGTGGAGGAGAGGGGATTTGGGGAAAGGTGGAAAGACTGGAAAGAAAAGAAAGAGTAAAAAGGTTTTATGTTGACAGAGTGAGGCTTTCTAGGGTGTTTTGTCTGGCCAAAGGAACAAATGCAAAGCTATAGAAATGAAGAATTGATGCAAAGATACAGGAATGTAAAAACTTAGTTATTCTAAAGTGGCTGGAGAAATGCAGGGTAGTCCCTTATGAATGCAATGAAAAATTTTGCTTACCTACACTTGTGGCTAGTGATACCACTCTTCAGGAATATGAAATGGGGAAAAGTGGAGAATGTATAATGAGGAAAGAAAATTCACAGCAATTAAATCATCATTTTTGTTTGAACCTGAGTTAATACCATGACTATGTGCCTTGTGTTCTCTGATATACATTATTCTTAATAGAGTTGTAGCAGAGTGGAGTTTTACTCCACTGAACACACCAGTGTCCCATGAAGTCCTGCAACTACAAACTGAAAGAAACCCTTAAGTACAATATAGTGCAGTTAAAAAAGAGAGAAAAAACCAAAAACAAAACATCCAAAGTGCTTTATTCCAATTCCATTGCAACAATGAAACCTGAGAGCAGCACTTACCATCCTTCTTATTCATGGAAGTCGATTTACTGTTTCTTTACTGATGCAGATACATATGTGAGATTTTAATCTTATCCTGCAGTTGGGAGTGGAGATGTCTGTCTGATGGACTTGAAAATTAAAGAACCTGCAAATAAGAGACAAGATATGGAAAGTATTGTGATGAACAACATTACACAGTATCATAGTGGAGATTAAAGTTAAATTCTTAAGAACTGTAGTATTACTGGGAATAATAGAATCATAAAAAGGTTTAGATTGGAAAAGACCTTTATGATCATTGAGTCCAACCATTAACCTAGCACTGCCAAATCCTTCACTAAACCATGTTCCTAAGCACCATATCAACATATCTTTTAAAAAGCTCCCAGGATGGTGACTTCCCTGGGCAGTCTGTTCTAATGCTTGACAACACCTTCAGTGAAGAAATTTTTCCTAATATCTGATCTAAACCTCCCCTGGTGCAACTTGAGGCCATTTCTTCTTGCCCTCGTGCCTGTTACCTGGGAGAAGAGACCAACCTCCCCCTTGGAACAACCTCAATTCAGGTAGCTGTAGAGAGCGATAAGGTGTCCCCTCAGCTTCCTTTTCTCCAGGCTGAACAATCCCAGTTCCCTCCATTGCTTCTCATAAGACTTGTGATCTAGACCCCTCATCAGCTTTGTTGCTCTTTCCTGGATGTCCTCCAACACCTTAATGTATTTCTTGTAGTGAGGGGCCCAAACCTTAATGCAGTACTCAAAGTACAGCCTCACCAATGCTGGGTACAAGGAGATGATCACTTCCCTAGTCCTGCTCGACACATTATTTCTGATACAAGCCAGGATG